>PVIC010007623.1:0-50408 GCA_004025085.1 Thryonomys swinderianus | reverse complement strand
TCACTCAGAGACTATCTTTTGGGGATTCTGAAATAATCCTCAGGGGGTGGGTGGTCTCTGTTTCCCTTAACTTTGAGCTAATAAGTTATTGGATATAATGTACTTGTTGTTTGGAAAACTAATGTCAAAATACTCAAAGAAAAATACTGTGAGGATGTATCCTTTCTCTGGATAGGAAAATAAATAGTTTGAGTCTTAAGTAGTCTAATGAACCAGAGAGGAAAAAAGGAGGAATCATTTAAGAGGCTTCGTATGTCTCCTGTGACCTCAAGCATGGAAAGAACTTTTACCAAAAATTGAAGATACAACAGCAGATCAGAAGTGATTGGATAAGAATGCATAGACAAGTGTGAATACAGACAGAGTTTAGACTTGCTGGCACACGCCTATGATCCCAGCTGTTTGGGGGCTCAATCAGTAGGACCACAAGTTCAAGGCCCACTTAGGTATCTCAGCTAGACCCTGTCTCAAAGTTTTAAGAAGAGAGCCCAAGGATTTAGCTCAAATGGTACTGCGCCTACCTTGAAAGCACAAGGGCCAAAGTTCGATCCTTCATACTGCCAAAAAAAAATCAAAATTGAAAAAGAGCTGAAATGTAGCTTATTGGTAGAATGTTTGCCTAATATGCACAAGGTCCTAGGCTCAATCCCCAGCACTGAAAAAGAGAACACTGAAAAAGAGAACAGAGTTCAGGTAGGAACTCGAGGTGAGAAAGAGATTTAAAGCTCAAGATCAGTGAGGCCCATTGAGAAAACTTCATCTGCTCTACAGAAATTCTATGTCTTGGCCATATATCAGGAGAAGGCCAGATTATGGCAGTCCTGAACTAGGCATGGTAGTACATGCTTATAATCTCAGCACCAAGAGGCTGAGGCAGGAGGATTGCTGCAAGTTTGAGACCAGCCTGGGCTACATAAGCTCAAGGGCAGCATGAACTATATAATTGAAACTGTCTCAAAAAAGGTTGGGGGAGGGCTGGAGATTTAGCTCAGTGGTTCCGGCGCCTGCCTTGTAAGTGCAAGGTCCTGAGTTCTATCCCTGGTAACTACAGTGCTGGGCGTGGTGACTCACCCCCACCAGCAATCAATACCACATACCATAAATGCTGGGCGTGGTGGCTCACGCCTGTAATCCTAGCACTTGGGAGGCAGAGGCAGGAGGATTGCTGAGTTCTAGGTTTGCCTGGGCTACATAGTGAGCTCAGGGCCAGCCTGAACTACAAAGCAAGACCCTTAGTCTCCAAAAAAAAAAGAAGGTTGGGGGAGCAGGGATTTACCTCAGTGGTTCCAGTGCCTGCCTCCAAGCTAAGGTCCTGAGTTCAGTCCCTGGTACCACATACCACAGTGCTGAGTGGGGTAGCCCATGCCTGTACTCCCAGCACTGGGTGGGTGGGGGGTACAGAGGCAGGAGGATTGCTGTGAGTTTGAGCCTTGCCTGGGCTACATAGTGAGTTGAGGGCTACCCTGAACTACAAAGCAAGACCCTGTCTCAAAAAACTTAAGAGAGAGAGAAGGAGAAAGAAGATTACACTAGCCCTTGAGGACCTATTGACAGCAGTTGAGCAACCTGAATAATGAAAATAAATCCGAGAGTCCCTGTGTCTTTTGAAAGTGGAATGTATTGTGCATTGATATTTGTAACCCAAGGCACTTGTGAATTTGTGATCCTCCTGCCTTAGCTTCTGAGTTTTAGGATTACAAATGTGTGCTTAGAGTACAGGCATTTTCCACCTGAGGTTTTTTTGGGCTTTACTGAACTTTTTCTCTGGTACTGGGGGTACCAAGGACCTTCACACTGAGCTATATCCTAGCCATATTTATTTACTTACTTATTTGTTTATTTTTGCAGTGCTGGAGATGGAACTCAGGACCTTCCCATTGAGCTACATGTTGAGCCCTTTGGTTATTTTAAAGTATTTAGATAGAATCTAAAGATTGCCACAAGGTAGGTTCAAATTTATGAACCTATATCTGCCTCCCAGAGTGCTGGGATTATTGAGCTGTCTCTCTGTAGCCAAGGCAAGCCTCAAACTCAGCAATCCTCCTGCCTCTGCCTCCTGAGTTCTGGGATTACAGGCATGAGTCACCATGCCTGATATTGCTATATGTGTTACTGGGATCTAACTCAGGACCTTAACACTTGGTAGACAGATGCTGGAAGCACTAAGCTAAATCTCCGGCCCCCCCGCCAACTTATTTTTGAGGCAAAGTCTTGCTAAGTTGCCCAGGCTAGGATTGAACTCATGATCTTCCTATTTCAGCCTCCCCGAGTACTAGGATTAAAAGTTTGCACCTCTAATACTTACTAAACATTTTTGTTTATTTGTTTTGTTTTTTTAGATAGGGTCTCGCTTTATAGTTCAGGCTGGCCTCAAACTCACAGGGATCCTCCTGCCTCTGCCTCCCAAGTGCTGGGATTATAGGCTTCAGCCACCATGGCTGGTGTTACTGAACATTTTTTAAAGAAAATAGTGATTTTGAGAGGACAGAAAGAGTTCAGGAAAAACAAAAAACATAGCATTGGGAAGTCCCAAAAATAGTCTTTATTAAAGCACATTTACTGTGTGTCATGTACTGTTGAAAATATGCTAATTAATTATAATAGGTGCTGTCATTGCTGTTTTGCAAATGTGGATGCTGAGGAATAAAAGTTTAAGAAAAAAAAAAACAAAACAAAATTTGAGCCGGGTTTGCTGGCTCACGTCTGTAATCCTAGCACAGGGGAGGCAGAGACAGGAGGATTGCCGTGAGTTTGAGAATAGCCTGGGCTATATAGTGAGTTCAGGGCCAGCCTGAACTACAGAGTGAGACCCTATCTCAAAAAAAAAAAAGTTCAAAAAAATTGTCCACATGGCTGTTAAGTTGCAGAGCTGCAGTTTGTTGTCGAAGTGTGCCGCCCTGGCCAGCAGTCATGCCCTGCCAAGAGAAAGACTGGCCTGGAGGGAAGGTGCTAGTGTGGCCGCCAGGCAGCAGGGAGGTGGTATGTTACATGTTCAATCTGAAAGTCACACTCTGGAAACTGCCATTTGCCATAGTCAAGTTATAGTTCATTTTGTGAGAGTTCTCTGAGTATAACTTCAAGATCTCTCACAATCTCTCAGTGTTATCTAACTGTATCCAGGTCCTCATTAGAAT
Source organism: Thryonomys swinderianus (assembly GCA_004025085.1). Classification (NCBI taxonomy): domain Eukaryota; kingdom Metazoa; phylum Chordata; class Mammalia; order Rodentia; family Thryonomyidae; genus Thryonomys; species Thryonomys swinderianus. The sequence continues at coordinate 47,274 of PVIC010007623.1, read as the reverse complement.
ATTTTAAATCTTTTTCTTTTAGATAGAGACTCACTTTGTAGTTCAAGCTGGCCCTGAGCTCACTACGTACCCCAGGCTGGCTTCAAACTCAGCAATCCTCCTGCCTCACTTCCTGAGTGATGGGATTACAGGCGTGAGTCACCACACCCTGCAAAAATATTTAAATCTTAAACAGTAAATATCCAGTGTGTCAACAGTTTAAGAGAGATTAGTGGTAGGAAAGAAAATTGAGAAAAAAAATATATTACTTTGTGCTGAGCACAGTTCTATCTCATCACTTTTCTTCACTGTAACATTTTAGTTATGGCACATACCTTTGACGCCAGTATTCAGGAGGCTGAGGCAGGAAGATCACAAGTTTAAGACTTGAAAATTTTTTTTTTTTTGAGATAGGGTCTCACTTTATAGTTCAGACTGGCCCTCAGCTCACTATGTAGCCCAGGCAAGTCTCAAACTCAGTAATCCTTCTGCCTCTGCCGCCTGAGTGCTGGGATAACACGCGTGAGCCACCACACCCAGCACTTCAGTATGTGGTATTGATTGCTGGTGGGCATGAGTCACCACGCCCAGCATTGTATGTGGTTACCGGGATCGAATTTAGGGCCTTGCGCTTGCGAGGCAGGCGCCAAAACCACTGAGCTAAATCTCCAGCCAAGACTTGAATTTTTTTTTTTTTTTTTTTTTTTTTTTTTTTTTTTTTTTTTTTTTTTTTTTTTTTGAGACAAGGTCTTGCTTTGTAGTTCTGGCTGGCCCTGAGCTCACTATGTAGCCCAGGCAAGCCTCAAACTCAGCAATCTTCCTGTCTCTGCCTAAGACTTGAATTTTTTTAAACATTTAACTTCCGTTCCATGCCTATTTTTTCTATGTGTGGTGTTAGTTTACAATGCTCTTATATTTTCTGTTTTAAAATAGTTACTAAATTTTTTTGTGCTTTTAGTTTTTAGTAGCTGCCTTTATTCTCATTAATATATTAGAGTTTGTTGACTCACTATATTTTAATTTTTCCTTGATTTACAAATGGTATATTTATCTCATCTCTCCCCTCTGAGCTTCCTGGTCTTTCCCTGTGGGGCACAGAGATAGAGCTGCTGAGGATCTTGCCACAGCAAGCGTGGCCTCTTACAGTACGATGGGATACTTTCCATCTTCCTACCGCTGTCTTCATCCTGCACAGAGTGGCGTTATTTGGCATTAACTTTCTGAGTCTCATCACACCTGTTTACTTCCCTCACTTCAGGCTGACAGCAGCAGGTTGAGGTAGTGGCTTCAGGTCACTGGAAAGTGTTTCCAATTTGTCTTCAGAGGCCTACACTGCTTATTTTGAATGAAGTGTAAATCATGTTCAGAAGAGTTTAGGGGATTTTTTTTTTTTAATTGTAAATTGAATAGATGTTTACAAACTAGTTATTCTTAGTCTCTATTCAGTGAGAAACTATAACAGAACAGCAGAAAGCCAGTAATAACATAAATCATATCTAATGAATAAATAAGAAAGATAATGAATAAATAAGAAAACAAACATAACTTCATTTGGAGAGGATCATAGTGCCAATAAGTAAATACCTTTATTTTATTGTGGACAGACAGGTTATTCCCATATGGGTTGATGGGTCTTTCAGGTCTGTCTATGGAAAATTACTGTGACCTCATTCCAAAGGAACCGTGGCCTATGTGACACGGCTGGCAGGTGTCATCAGAGTGAGGTACTATTCTGTGTGCATGTTCATTAAAGTAGGGTACATGCATCCAAGAACAGAGTTTTTTCTTCTTCTCTTCCATGACCTCCTCTAAGTAAATACTACAGTTGGGTGACAGGATATTTGGATCCTGAAATTTTTTACAGCTGATCATTTAAATTTGTATTTGGGCTGTTCCACTGACACTGTAGTCCCAGGATTTAGGGGGCTAAGGCAGAAGCATCACAAGATTGACACCACCTTCAGCTGTATAGTGAGACCCATTCTCAAAAAAAAAAAGGAAAGAGGGCCAGAGATTTAGCTCAGTGGTTCCGGCGCCTGCCTCGCAAACGCAAGGTCCTGAGTTCAATCCCAGTAACCACATACAATGCTGGGCGTGGTGACTCATGCCCACCAGCCATCAACAGCACATACCACAGTGCCGGACGTGGTGGCTCACGCCTGTAATCCCAGCACTTGGGAGGCAGAGACAGGAGTATTGCTGAGTTCGCGGCGGCTTACCTGAACTACATAGTGAGCTCAGAGCCAGCCTGAACTACAAAAGTGAGACCCTGTCTCAAAAAAAAGGAAAGAATTCCAGGGTTGGTGACTCATGCCTGTCATCCCAGCACTCGGAAGGCAGAGCCAGGAGGATTGCTGAGTTCCAGGCTTGCCTGGGCTACATAGTGAGCTCAGGGCCAGCCTGAACTACAAAGCGAGACCTTTTCTCAAAAAAAAGGAAAGAAACGGGGGGCTGGGATATATCTCTGTGGTAAAACACTTGGTGGGTTTGACTATGAAATTGCAAAAAGTAAGCAGAGAAAAGTTTCTATTTGTCTAATTGGATCATCATGGAACTGTTTGTCCTTCCAGCTACTCCCTTGAACGAGCTACAGCGTTTTACTCTTCTCCATATCAGCCAATGATGGCTGAAGCCCCTAACCTGGCAGTCCCAGCAACAGAACAGCAGGTGCCAGCAGAAGCCCCCACCCCAGCTCCTGCCCAGGAACCCATGAAAGGTATTTGCCATGGAGATTGTTCCTAGCTGTGACACTGGTGTAAGCACCTGTGGAGGGGGTCCTGGAGGAATAGCAACTGTTTTAGTGTCGTCATGTACCCCACCCAGTAGAAGCTGTTCAGAGGGTGTAAACAAGGGGATGGGTGCTGTAGGTTGATGTGTTTAAAATCAGTCTACAGCCAAATGCAGAGAAGGTGCCCACAAGCCCACCTCCTCAGCAGGCTCACAAGTGCAAGCCCAGCCTAGGAAACTTAGCAAGACCCTGTTCAAAATAAAAACTAAAGGGCTGAGGATGTAGCCCAGTGGTGGAGCACTTGCCTGTGTGTGCAAGGCCCAGGATTCAGTCCCCGACACTGGGAACATGAGGGACGAAATACAGAGGATGCAGTGGGTGTAGAGAACCAGGAAGGAGGTGGAGGCAGGAAGTGCAGTAGGACCTGTTTGATCTGGAAGAAAATGAGGGTGGGCCGGAGGGTTAGCTCAGTGGTTCCAGCGCCTGCCTTGCAAGCGCAAGGTCCTAAGTTCGATCCCCGGAAACCACATAGAATGCTGGGAGTGGAGACTCACGCCCACCAACAATCAATACCACATATCACAGTGCCGGGCGTGGTGGCTCACGCCTGTAATCCCAGCACTAGGGAGGTAGAGACAGGAGGATTGCTGAGTTCGATGCTTGCCTGGGCTACATAGTGAACTCAGAGCCAGCCCAAACTACAAAGCGAGACCCTGTCTCAAAAAAAAAAGAAAAAATGAGGGTGATGGGAAGGGGTGGAGGAAGAGTTAGGAAGAACTTGGAGGTAGTTTCCTGGCCCTGGTTAGTGCATTTCCTGTAAGGGCCAAAAAGAGCAAGGAATGGAGAAGCCCTGCCTTGGCCTGTTTTGCACTGTTGACAGGTGACTTTGTGACCCAGCACTCAGCCAGAGACTCCAGGCTGTGAAGACTCTGGGTGAGTGGCAGAGCACACTGGGAGGAGGTCACATCATCCCCCCATGAAGCCAGTGGAGCAGGCCCTACAGTCCTCTCCGAGGCCTCTTACCCTTGGCCTGAGGGTCATTCACTAGCCTGGCCTCTCCCAGCTCCAGTACAACTCTTGGCTGGACCACTGGGGTCAGGCATCCAGGGCACACAGGCTCACAGCACGTCAGACCTGGCGAGCCCCAGCTGCTGCCCCAGGCAGCCCTTGTGTCAGACAGGGCAGAATTAGAAGACCAGGCAGGTTACAAAGAGGTGGGTGTGGAATGACCGTGCTTTCCTCTAGTGGAGCAGCGTTGCTGTAAGAAATGTGCTCCCCCAAGAGCACCTGACTCCCATTTCCCGAGGCTCCTTCCTGCCCTGCCTGTGGCTCTGGGCAGGAGTCCAGGGAACCATGGAGGCCCCTAGCTACTCACTGTGGGTTACACCCTCTTCCATGAGAGTGACAGAAGTGTTGTGAGGCGATACAGAAGAAAGACCATCCTGCCCTGCTGGTCCTAGTTGGGAAATTACCAGACAGGCACTGGTTGGGTAGAAGGTGGAGACACAATGCCAGATGGAAGGAGGTTACAGAATGAAGGGTTAGACCAGGCTTGGTGATGCGCACCTGTAACCCTAGCACTTGGGGGTCAGAGCATGCAGGTTACCTGGCAAGGACCTGTCACAGAAAAAAAGAATTAAGGGTTGGAAAACCTGTTGGGTAACTTCAGGTCAGTGGATCTGAAGGGGATCTGCAGCCCAGGCACATTTGGCAGTGCCTGGCAGGGCACTCCTGGCGCCTCAGGTGGAGACTATGGTGCCATTTGGCATCCTGCCGGGCACTGCGTGGCTCCCACCACAAGAAAGGAGCCTGAAGTGTCTGGCACAGGAGTCCTGCCTGGGAAAGAGAGTTCCACCCTACAGAACATGTCTCAGCGCCTCTCCCTCACCTCTGACTGGGCGGAAGGTTCAGCTGGGTGAACTGGATGCACGGGGTGTTCATGGGGTCACTTTTCCAGGAAACCTGCAGGGGTTTCCAGATTAAGTTTCTCTGCATCACAGTCTGGACATTGTTGTTTCAGAAACTCCGAGGGGAAGGAAAAGGAAAGCCAAAACGACAGAGCCCAAAACGCCTGTGGAACCCAAGAAGCCTGCTGAGTCCAAAAAATCTGCCAAGTCCACAAAGGCGAAGGAAAAGCAAGAAAAAATCACAGACACATTTAAAGTGAAAAGAAAAGTAGACCGTTTCAATGGTGTGTCCGAGGCAGAACTGCTCACCAAGACCCTCCCTGATATTTTGACCTTCAACCTGGACATCGTGATTGTAAGAATTTTTGTCTTTTTTTGGAGACAGGGTCTCACTTTGTAGTTCAGGCTGGCCCTGAGCTCACCATGTAGCCCAGGCAGGCCTGGAACTCAGCAATCCTCCTGCCTCTGCCTCCCGAGTGCTGGGATGACAGGCATGAGCTACCATGCCCAGCATTGTGCTGTGTGGTTGGTTATCCAGGATTGAACTCGGGACCTTGCGCTTGCAAGGCAGATGCCAGAACCACTGAGCTAAATTCCCGGCCCAAGTCATCTTTTGACTTTGTAAATAGCATTTGTGGATCAACTGTACTTGAGTTGTCTTTGCAGTTAGCATTTATCTGAAAAGAAGCAATTCTGAGCCACCCCTGTGGGGAGCGTGGTGGAGCTCCAGAGGGGGCATGTGGGCTGTGTGATGGTGGGCACTGTGGCACCTGTGGGAATCAGGCCCTGTCACAGAGTGACCTTGAACAAGCCTGAACTTTCCTTTTCTTTTTCTTTTCGGCTTCTTTCTTTTTTTTTTTTGAGACAAGGTCTCACTTTGCAGTTCAGGCTGGCCCTGAGCTCACTATGTAGCCCAGGCAAGCCTCGAATTCAGCAATCCTCCTGCCTCTGCCTCCCGAGTGAGCCACCACACCTAGCACTGTAGTGTGTGGTACTGATTGCTGGTGGGCATGAGTCACCTGCCCAGCACTGTATGTGGTTACCGGGGATGGAACTCAGGACCTTGGGCTTGTGAGACAGACACCAGAACCACTGAGCTAAATCTCCAGCCCTCAGCTTCTTTCTAAAAATTGTTGCGGGGCATACTGGTTACATTACTCCTGGATAGCGGGTAGTGTACACAACAAATCTTACTTCCTGTTGTGTCTTCTGTCCCTCCCCTCCCTCTCTGCTTTGCTGAGGACCGGTTTCTTCACTGCAGAAACAGCTTAATATTGATAGTGATTAAGTGCTATAGTCCATGTGACTCATTGAAATTGGGTGGTACCTGCTCGAGTGTGTTCATCAGTCACTGGGCCTGTGTGCAGGTGTGTGGGGACCAGGCTGGTGGCCGTTGGGCCTCTAACTGGATGATGCTGCCCACCAAGGGCAGAACTGGTTTGTGAAGTCAGCAAGATGTTTAATTCAAATGAGATGTCTTTCTTCTATGTGGAATACTTTTCTGTGGACCAAGAATAATACAAAGTAATAATGGTGATGGTTCCACATTAAATTGTTTTTTATCATTAGTTCATTTTTGCCTGCTAAGCCTTATTCCCTCCTTTTTCAGACTAAAATGTGCAGTTATTTTGTTTTGTAGATTGGCATAAATCCAGGCCTCATGGCTGCTTACAAAGGACATCACTACCCTGGACCTGGAAACCATTTTTGTAAGTGGTTCATTTCCTTTTAAATGAGCTGTCCTAGCCAGGCATGGTGCTCACCTGTCATCCCAGCCACTTTGCAGGGTAGGGCAGCGTGAGTGTGAGTGACAGGCCAGCCCAGGTAATTTAAGGAGACCATGGCTCATACACAAAATGCAATAATCAGAATGGAAGAAAATGATGTCGCTTAGCGGTAGAGAGCTTGCATGGCATGTGCATGTGCAAAACCATGGGCTCAGTTCCCACCCCACCCAATGTCTATCAGCAGCTTCTTTTTTTGTTGTTTTGTTTTTTATGAGACAGGGTCTTGCTTTGTAGTTCAGACTGGCCCTGAACTCACTATGTAGCCCAGGCAAACCTGGAACTCAGCAGTCCTCCTGCCTCTGCCTCCTGAGTGCTGGGATGACAAGCATGGGGCAGCACACCCAGCATTGTGGTATGTGGTACTGATTGCTGGGATTACAGGTATGAGCAGCCATGCGTGGCATTGTGGTGTGTGGTACCAGGGATCGAGTTTGGGACCCTGCGCTTTGGAGGGAGACGCTGGAACCACTGAGGTAAATCCCCAGCCCAGCAGCCTTTTTTTTTTTTTAACCCAATTATGGCTTTATTTGTTTATTTTTTGTACTGGAGATTGAACCCAGGCCCTCACTCACAGTAGGCAAGTATTTTACTGTGGAGCTGTACTCCCAGCCCTTTCTCTTTCCTTTGAATTGTTTCTGTGCATTTTGTTGCCTTTAAAAAACTAGTTTTTAGAGCCGGAGATTTGGCTCAGTGGTTCCAGCAACTGCCTCGCAAGCGCAAGGTCCCTGGTTCAATCCTTGGTAACCACATACAACAATACTAGGCATGGTACACCCACTGGCAATCAGTACCTCATACCACAGATGCCGGGCTTGGTGGCTCAAGCCTGTAATCCCAGCACTCAGGAGGCAGAGGCAGGAGGATTGCTGAGTTCAAGGCTTGCCTGGGCTACATAGCTCAGGGCAAGCCTGAACTACAAAGCGAGACCCTGTCTCAGAAAAAAAATAATAATAATTTTTAAATAAATCATCCCACAGAGATAGGAGCATGGTCTATTGTGCCAATGCACAATATCATGTCCCAGGCAAGATTCATGTCCCTGATCACTGATGGGCCAGTTGTAACGGTTAGGAAACCTAACTGGAGAGGCTCAGTAGGAAAATAGTAGCAAAGACTCTGTCTAGAGTCAGTTTGAAGCCAGCTGGCACTGCTGTGGGATGCACTGGACAGTACAGTTCCCTCCCAGCGCTGCCTGGTGGGGCAGCAGGTGCAGTGGGCCCCCAGGAAATGCTAGTCAATTACCCAGGAGTGACAGGAATGACATTAGGGCACATGATCAGAATTTACTTCTGGAATTAGTAATAATTTCTATTAAAAATTTTCTAGAGCTTTTAATTTCCTCCCACATGGAGCCATTTGAGTGTTCTCCGCCACCAGCCACGGGTGGTGTGATGACAGCACTCACTAGAACGGGAGCCCACTTCCAAGCCTCCTGCCCTGAGTGGCTTTAATTCTAAGAGCAGAAAGCAGCTTACTGCCTCGATTACCTGACCTGCGGTAATCTCCCCACAGGGAAATGCCTGTTCATGTCCGGGCTCAGCGAGGTGCAGCTCAGCCACATGGATGACCACACCCTGCCTGGGAAGTACGGCATCGGCTTCACCAACATGGTGGAGAGGACAACGCCGGGCAGCAAGGACCTCTCCAGGTAATCGCGTGGCCTTCATTTCTGTGGGCTGGAGCCCGCTGTGCCATACTTTGCAATCTAGGAACCAGGCTGGATTGGCTTTGAGCTGAGCCCAACACTCAGAATGTGATCTTTTACTGAAAGTTGCCTGAATTTAGCATATTATAGAGATTGTCATATTTTTTACTACTTTTTAATTCAATTTTAGTAAAGAATTTCGTGAAGGAGGACGTATTCTAGTACAGAAATTACAGAAATATCAGCCACGCATAGCAGTGTTTAATGGAAAATGTAAGATTTACTTTTAAATTCTATCTTTTCTCCATGCTGACATTAGGGCAATGTAAATATGTTTGTATCTCATTTTAGGTATTTATGAAATTTTTAGTAAAGAAGTTTTTGGAGTAAGGGTTAAGAACTTGGAATTTGGGCTTCAACCCCACAAGATCCCAGATACAGAAACTGTAAGTCCTTAAAATTTCACTTGTAGATGAGCTAAATGATCATTTTTTTCTTTTTTTCAGTACCAGGGGTCAAACTCAGGTCTTTGTTCTTGCCAGGCAGGCATGATACCACGAGCTACACACTCAGCCCAAAATGAGAATTTTTCCTTAGCTACTTTCCCCATTTTCTAAAACCCTATCCATTTCAACTTATGCCATTGTACATTAAACCACACTGTGTTTGTTAAATGATATCTGTACATCAGCTTCTAATAGCTAAAAGTTCAGATTATGTTAGCATGTTACTAGAAAAACAAGCATGTGTTAGGTGTATTAATGCTGTTGAGTTATGCAGCCAAGTTATTGGGAGGAGCTGGTTCACTACTGTGAGCAAAATGACTAATGGCGATAGAGCTGTGTGCAGTACAGAGCCCTCGGCAGGGGGATCGAAACACAGCCTGACCAGCAAACCCAGTTGTCTCTTTCTGTGTCTTGAGCCCCCACATAAAACAGCGCAGGTAGACATCAACCCAGGGGCCTGCACCACCATTGTGCCCACACAGGGCCGCCATGAACTGGCAGTGTTTTTCAGACTCATTTCTGCAGCATCTCCCAGTAGCTAGTTCTAGCTTTGCTGCTTCTATTTTTAGTTTTGGTTTACAGCTCTGAAACCCAGCCCAACCCGAGACTCCCATGGCGTATGTGCATCATTTGAAGTAAGGGCCGGCCAGTGTGCTGGTGAGGACTCCTCAGGTGCCCGTTGTGGACTTCTGTCCAGCTTTCTTCTGCTTTTAGCAGCTCATAGTCCAGATACCTGCATGTATTCAGTCTCTTACCCTTCTTTGAAACTAAAATTTTATGAAACTAGAATATACCCCAATCGCTTATTTGTAGAACCTTCTGGTGCTGACATTGTTGCTTTCCCGGCAGAAGGAATCTAAGCAGATGGAGACCGAGCAGGACTGGAGGACATCACTGTGTGCTCCTGTGCCCTGGCCTCTCTTGAGTTTTGAACTATAAATTTGCTATTGAGAAGAAAAACCTGTTGATAGACACAGGGAAGGGAACATTGTTTTTTTTGTTTTGTTTTTGTTTTTTTGAGACAGGGTCTCGCTTTGTAGTTCAGGCTGGTCCTGAGCTCACTATGTAGCCCAGGCAAGCCGCCGCAAACTCAGCAATCCTGTCTCTACCTCTGGAGTGCTGGGATTAAGGTGTGAGCTACCACGCCCGGCACTGTGGTATGTGGTATTGATTGCTGGTGGGCATGAGTCACCATGCCCAGCATTCTATGTGGTTACCGGGATCGAACTCAGGACCTTGCACTTGCGAGGCAGGCGCCGGAACCACTGAGCTAAATCTCCAGCCCAAGGGAACATTGTTTTTAATTTATTTACTTTATAATGAGTATATAACAGTTTGACCTGTCAACCGATTTCACATATTTATGTCATTACTAAATTATTAACCCAAGGAAACATAGCTTTTTAATCTCAGTGTGAGCAGATTGAATAGAACCAAACTGTTGTGGTTTTAGCTCTGTTACGTGATGCCATCATCCAGCGCAAGGTGCGCTCAGTTTCCCCGTGCCCAGGATAAAGTTCATTACTACATTAAGCTGAAGGACCTGCGGGATCAGCTCAAGGGCATCGAGCAGAACACAGAGGTGCAGGAAGTGCGCTACACGTTCGACCTGCAGCTTGCCCAAGGTGCGCGCCCTGCCCCCTACTCGCTGCCTGTGCAGCACAGAGTGCATGTCGGGGTGGGGGGGCAGGAGGGAAAACAGCCACATGGAGTCGGCGTTGGGGCTCCTACCCAAACGAAGTGGGAGTGTGTGACTTCTGGACAAAGCTGCTCACACAATTGCTGTGTGAAACCAGGTTTAACGTCCTTTTTTCTCCTTGTAGAGGATGCGAAGAAGATGGCTGTAAAGGAAGAAAAATACGACCCGGGTTATGAAGCTGCATATGGCAGTGCTTACAGTGAGAACCCGTGTAGCAGCGAGCCTGGTGGCCTCTCCTCCAATGGGCTAAGTATGACCCTCGCCTGGTCTCAGACCTGCCTGGCCGGCATGGGGGGGCGGGACAGGAAGACAGAGGCTGACACTGCACGTGTGACGGTTGTGTGGTGTTTCAGTGCACAACTATAGCCGAGTGTGGTGGGGCATTCCTGTGGTTGTAGCTCTCGGCAAGACGGGATGGACAGCCTGCCCCAGGTGCTGTCCGTAGCACTGCAAAACAAAGCAAAGTTAAGCAAGTTTTTACAGCTCATCTTCTTGAAGTCACAGGTTCTCATCCAACCAAGTTGCCTTTTCCTTGTAAGTAACAGCTAAGATTGTGCAGTGCTGGATCTTAAAGAGTGCAGGACCTTGCAGTTTCACTGCAGAAGCTTAATATTTTCTTAACAGCGCTCCTTCGTTGTATTCCACTCAGAAAATGCCATGATTTGATCCTTTAGACCTTCTAAATAAAATCCACATTCTTGTCCCTGCAGCTGCCAGTGCGGAGGTAGGAGAAGCATCGCCATTCAGTGCCATCCCCAGTGGGCAGTGGGTGCCACAGCCCTTCAGAGAGCGGGCCCCTCCCTTCAGCGGCTGTCCGGGGCCACAGGTGCCGGAGGAGGGGACCCAGGCATAAGGCGAGCCCCGAGCCAGCGGCTGCTGCAGCTCTGAGGCAGCTCTCTGGAGCCCGCTCAGCTGCAGCCTGAAGCACGTTGTCTGCTTGCTCAAGTGGTGCGACCCTTCGCACAGCACAGCTGTGCAATAGAATCAGCCTGTGGACCTGAGTAGTTGGAAGGTGAAATAGGGCTTTTATACTTGCGTTTTTATATTTGAACTACTATCATTCCAGCTTTTTATATTCTGTATTTCCTTTGTGAAGAAACTCATTTTCTCGTGAGAGCACTCTTGATCTCTAATTTTAAAATGCAACAACCTGGCCAGGTGTGGTGGCGCACACTTGTGATCTCAGCACTCAGGAAGCTGAGGCAGGAGGATTGCTGAGTTTGAGGCCAGCCTAGGCTGCCTAGCAAGACCCAATGCAACAGCCTGAGTATTTCCCACGGATTCCTGTGTAGAGGCCACTGCCATACTGTGCCTGAGATGGGCAGCCAAGCAGACCACACCAGGAAGCAGCAGGTGTGGGCCCTGCTGGGGGCTCCCCCATGGTGTCTGATGTGGACAGATGGGCTGGACCCTGCCAGCTCGCATCAAACCCCTTTGCTATGGTGGTGTCTGTGACAATGCCCTAGAGCAGACAGTGTGGCATTGCCACCCCCACCAGGCTAACCTGGCCCTGACCCTACCTGCTAACCCTCTAGCAGGCAGAGTGGTATCTACTGAGCTGGTGGATCTTGGATGCCAGCACTGCCCGCGTGAATCTGACAGAAGGCACCAGGTCTGTGGTGGTGTGCATCACCGTTTCTGCTTCCCCTGCCTCAGCATCATGGAATGTGACAGAATGTGAACTTTCAGGCTAAGCCACATGGTGCTGCAGGTGTGCGATCACCTCCCCACACAGGTGCTCTGCGTACACAAGATGTACCAAGCCAGGGAGTAGACGTGCTTCCCACTAGGGCAGCCTCACCCCTCCAAACCCCCTGTGTGCTGCTGCTGATGGCTGCTGTGCGAGGTGCCGACAGGAGGAACTCTGGACCTGTGTGATCTTTGGATCCCTTTCCGTGGTGCTGCAGAGTCCGGCTGCCTGGTGGCTCAGAGCCAGGTGCAGAAGCACACTGGCCTCCCATACTGCCCCTTAGGTGGACTGTGGAGCCAGGGTGCGTGCTATTCTGGCAGTGTAAAAAATCTTGTGTTTTTCTGTCCCCCAGCTGGGCATATATCCTGTTCTATTTATAACAAGAGAAACAAATCCCTGTGAGTCTCCCCATGCTTTTTAGCCGTAGCAATGATGGATTTATTTTTCTGTGTGTAGGTCAAGCTGTGTGAAGGTCACTTGTGATTTAAATGATGTACTGTACTGCTGTTTACACGCGATCGATCGCGCCTTGCCATCAGGGACTAGGAGCAATGGGTGTGTAGTGGGTGCTGCGTGGGGTGTGGCTGTTGTGGCTGTACAACAGACTTCCTGTTGGGACACCTGCAGTGTGGACAGCACTCCCCAGGTGCACAGCACGATGCCCCCACCCTACAGGACAGGTGCTCGGAAATGTTGGCATACCCTGTACATGACTGTATGAGACCTTTTAATTAAATAATTTTGAGATTTTATTGACAATCTGATGGTTTTTTCCATAAAAGTGCTGAGAATGATGATCCTTGAGTTCCTGGTGTTTCTCTGCATTGAGTCTTAATGGTGTCCTTTCCTCGTGAAGCCTGAGTCATAGTTCTCCTATTTCACATGTAGTGTACACATGAGGAAATCATAAAAATCCGTGTTTTATTTTTACAGACTTCCACATTTTAAATATAGTAGTTTTGATAAAAGACAAGATTGGCGACCTGTGTCAAAAAATATACTTGGATATGAAAAATATATTGAGAAATTTTAAGAATGCATAGCTATAACTCTCAGGATTCCGCAGATGGATGCTGCTCTCTGGAGAGGCTAATTTCTTCCCATGTGGCCTGGCTCCCTGCTCAGCACACGCCTCAGGCCCACGGCACAGCTTCCACACAGTGGCCCTCGTTTCCTGCACGCTGTGTCAGGATCAGACCTAGAAAGGCAGTACTCATAAAGAACAAAGGGACAGTCCCACGCATTTACATGGAAATGCTTCAGTGCTGGTTTCTCAGTGGTCGTGGCTGAGCTGGAAGATCCCGGCGGGGTCTGGCACGAACCAGCTCTCCCACAGATCCGTGTGGACGCTGGCAAAGCGCCAGGGCTTGTGTCTTCCATCCCAATGCAGTAGCTTCGCTTCCTGCAGAAAGTGCTCCGAATACCTGGCGTCAGGACTCCAGCCTGCGGTGTGTTTAGAGGGAAAGGACAGGTGTTGAGAACAAGTCAGCAGGGAACCAACGGTAACAATAGAACTGTGTCAGGGGAGAAGTGACAGCCCAGATGGCCACTGCAGGTAATCTTACCACTGCCAGACACTCCAGGAGTGCCTGTAAATGTCATTCTTAAAAAACACACTGTTTGATGTTAAGGTTTCTTTCCATGAAAGGGAATTAGGTAATTTTTTTTTTCACTAATTGGAGATCCACAGAGTAGAGGGCGGGGGCTCTGCCCCCATGGCGCGAAACCTGGCGAGTGCTATTTGGAAGCAGTCAGAGGTGGCTGCAGGTGACTCAGGCTGCAGTAACCAGATCAGGATGAGGATCTGCACCCGAAGTCCCTGCAGTGCCGTGTGCCCAGGGAGGGTACCATTCTGGGGGAGGTCTGTGTGCTGAGGTGGGAGGCTGCTGAGAGTTTCAAGGCCAGCCTGAACTGCATGGTGAGACCCTGTCTCCAAAAACAAGAAGAAACTACCCCAGAATGGCATGCAGTTTGGTGATAACTGCCGTTCCTGGCTAAAGATGTCTTATAAATTATTTATGTATTTGTGGTACTGGAGACTAAACCCAGAGCCTCCAATATGTAGTTTATAAATTTTAAAAGTTCTAAGTCTACTTGCCTAGACCCATTCGTTGGTGACAGCACTTTGGCATCCAGATCAAAGGGTTGCAGTGTAGGCTCTGCAGACCATGCCTCCTGCCCTCAACTCAGCCCACAGTGGGCACTTCCCGCAGGGAGATTGTGCCCCTTCCCACTTGTCAGCTGAATATTCCCCAAAATGTAACTCCAAGTCTCCATCCAAAACAAGATGCTCAGACCTGACTGAGCTTTGCAGAGCTGTTCGCACATGATGTGTCCTGAGCTCCTGCTTGGTGCAGTTGCTGCACATGGAGATGTTAATCACCACCTGGCAGTGGCCAGCAGGCGCCCAGGGCGTCCCTGCATTGCTTTCTGTTTTATTTTTGCAGGACGGGGATTGAACCTAGGACCTTCACACTGCCCTGCATCCCAGTTCTTTGCTATTAAGACAGGATCTCGTGTAACTGCTAAGCTGCCTGGGCTGAACTTAAAATCCTTCTACCTCGTGTAGTGTGGGGTTCCGAGCTGCAGCACCACACCCGGCTCTGAGCTGTGTGTGTACTGAGGACACGTTCAGGACCCCCTGACACTCCTGAGCCCGGAGCACACCGTGCACACTCGGGCTCCACCTGACACATTACCTTCATCAGAATCTAGGACACTGTTTCCTAGCAGGCCTGGCCCAGAGGCCTTGAATGAGGACTTGGGATCCCATGCTGGCCTCTTCCTGTGATCTGCCTGTATTCTATGATTTATTCCTTCTGTTAGCTTTGGTTTGCAGTGAAGAAACTTGGGACATGGCCAGCCAAGATTAAACATCAGTGAAGCAGGATTGCAACCCACAGTGTAGACCTGCTGTCCCAGCCGCCCTGACCCTGGCCTGCACTGGCAGGGGCAAAGTCTGGCCAGGCTGCATTGGCACACAGCATGGCAGCCCCTCAGAGGTGACTGCTGCTCTGTGGGTTCTGCCTGCTGCCCACTGCAGGTGGCCTTGAGGGCGGAAATGCTTTCCATGACCCTCGCTCAGCACCTGCTGTGGTCTGGCCTTGCCACTCTTCCTCGGGCCTGGAGCACCAGGGAGCCAGGATCACCGTGTACCTGTGCCACGCACCCCAGGCTGTCCCACGCCCCTGGGGTCTCCGGTGGGACTCACCCAGGTGCCGGATGTGCCACAGAGGGTTGATGGTGGAGTGTCTCCCGTGGAAGACGATGAGCATGGGCGACGTGGCCACGCCGCCCCCAAGGGCACTGCTGTACAGGTTCTCCCTGAGGAGGGAGAGACGCGCTGGCTCTAGGCCCACAATGCCCAGAAAGCGGACCCCAGAGCAGTTCTTTAAAACCACGCAAGACATTCTTTGACAATACTATCAAACTTGGGCCTTTCATTTTTCCAAAGTTCTTGTCTGGAAAATTGTCAAGGCAGGCGTGGTGACGCACACCTGTGGGCTTTAGCATTCAGGAGGCTGCAGCAGGAGTTCAAGGCCAGCCTGAACAACATAGTGAGATCCTCCCTCAGAAGATACAAAAACCAAAACCTAACTTGAACTGTCAAACTGTGGACTCTCAAAGATAACCTCCTAGCTTTACAATGTTAGTATTTTGCTAATTTAACTCTCAGGCATTTTTCTGTGGTAGATATGGAAGATCAAATTATGATCCTACATTATTTAGAATAGCTTTACTTACAAATTCAAAATTATGATGGTACTAAAATATCCAGATAAGATAAAGATATGATAATCATACTTGTATTAGTTATTTTGTGTGTGTGTGTGTTTTTTTTTTTGAGACAGGGTCTCGCTTTGTAGTTCAGGCTGGCTCTGAGCTCACTATGTAGCCTAGGCAAGCCTTGAACTCAGCAATCCTCCTATCTCTGCCTCCGAAGTGCTGGGATTACAGGCGTGAGCCACCACGCCCGGCACTGTGGTATGCAGTATTGATTGTTGGTGGGCGTGAGTCTCCATGCCCAACATTGTATGAGGTTACCGGGGATTGAACTCAGGACCTTGCACTTGCGAGGCAGGCGCCGGAACCACTGAGCCAACCCTCCAGCCCCTTTGTGTTCTTTTTTAAACTTCACAATGAAAAATTATAAATTAAAAAAGCCTGGGCCGGAGGGTTGGCTCAGTGGTTCTGGCGCCTGCCTCGCAAGCGCAGGGTCCTGAGTTCGATCCCCGGTGACCACATGTAGTGCTGGGTGTGGAGACAGGCCCACCAACAATCAACACCGCATGCCACAGTGCCGGACGTGGTGGCTCACGCCTGTGGTCCCAGCACTCGGGAGGCAGAGACAAGAGGATTGCTGAGTTCGCGGCGGCTTGCCTGGGCACTATGGTGAGCTCGGGGCCAGCCTGAACTACAGGGCGAGACCCTGTCTCAAAAAGCAAAAAAAAAAAAAAAAGAAAAAAGCCAACCTTTGGCTGAGCATGGTGGTGCACGCCTGTAATGCCAGCACTGGGGAGGCTGAAACAGGAGGATCACTGAGAGCTTGATCCAGTCTAGGCCATATATATTGAGTTCAAGACCAGTCCAGACTACCCAGCAAGACCCTGTCCCAAAAACCCCCACCCAATTTTAAAAAGCAACATATATTTGTAGGGAGATTTTCACCGGAGAAGGCGCAGTACTGAACCCCTTAGCCACGTAAGAGGGACTGTTTGCCAGGGACTCCGGTCACTAGGGAAAGCTTCTCCTTTTTGCCCTTTTCTTTATCCACAGTATTTAAGAATCTGCCCTCAGCGGTCTAGGAAGTGTTTCTAAGCCCCAAGCTCTGCCTAGAACATGAAGAGTGCGTGGTCCCCCCAGTGGGCACAGGGCAGGGGCAGCACGCACTCCACGTTCTTCTGCATCCATTTCTCCAGCTGCTTGGTGATGCGCTGCTGCCTCCACTCCGTCATGTTGGCAACAATCACACCGGGGTTGAAGGAGCAGGTGCTGGGGCTAATGCCCAGGTCCTTGATGGTCTTCTTCCGGTAGTCTAGGTAGCCCATGTACGTGTTCTATGAGGGAACAGGGATCTTCGGTTTCTAAAGTGATTTTTGGGGGGGCTCTCCCTGTACAGTTCTTCCTATGTCCTTTAACTATGTAACCCAGGCTGGACTCAAACTTGTAGTGATCCTCCTGCCTCAGCCTCCTGATTGTGGAATTACTGACAGGCACCACCACAGCAGGCATGAAAAGCTTTTTTTTTTTTTTTTTGAGACAGGGTCTCGCTTTGTAGTTTGGGCTGGCCCTGAGCTCACTATGTAGCCCAGGCAAGCCTCGAACTCAGCAATCCTCCTGCCTCTGCCTCCTGAGTGCTGGGATGACAATCATGAACCACCATGGCCAACACTGTGGTGTGTGGTGCTGATTGCTGGTGGGCGTGAGTCACCACACCTGGTATTGTTTTATGTGGTCACTAGGGATCGGACTCAGGACCTTGCGTTTGATAGGCAGGTGTTGGAACCACTGAGCTAAATCTCTGGCCCAAGCATTTTTTTTTTTTGCTAGCATTACGTATAGGTTGGAATTTCACTGTTTATAGAAGGGTAAGGAGATCTTTACCTTGAGTAAGATTAATATTTTCCTTTACTTGGAAAAGTTGGGTATCGTTTTACATACCTCTAGTCACTGCACTCTGAGAGGCTGAGGCAGGAGGATCTCAAGTTTGAGTACAGCTTGGGCAAAATAGCAAGACCCTATCTCAAAAGCAGAGGAGGTTATGTAGCACAACAGTTCAGGGAGTCTCTCTGCCTCAGAAGACCCCACCTCTAGCACTGAGTGTGGTGACCAGCAGCTTAGTGTCTCCGGATCACTCACTACATGCTGGACACTTGGAAGGGACGGTACTTCATTTCACCTCATGGTAACACACACAGGTAGAGTTTCAGATGAGGAGTGAGACTGCTGGCTGAGGGAGGGACAGGAATACAGAGCCTGGCGTGCCTGCGCTATGCGTGGCAGAAGGAGACGGGAGCATGCTCAGACACTGCCCACCTGCAGCCCCACGAGCCTGCTGAGGTCCTGCGCCACGGGCAAGTCGCAGTCATCTGAGAAAGCTGCTGCGTGGCCCAGGGCCAGGGTGGTGTCATAGAGCTCCTGGATGTCACCTGGAAGGGAACCAGCAGTTAGCACAGGGCTGGTCAGAAAGTGCCTCCGGGCTTCCACAGTTCCTGAGTCTGCTGTGGAGAACGGGGCGGGGCCTGATGCCTAGTGGCTCAGCAGTCTGCTGCTAAGAGCTGTGCCAGGCTTGAAAGCCACTGACCAACATGGCATTAGTCAGCCCTACTTCTGTTGTGGGAGGAGTAGTGCTTAGCTACTGTGCCTGCACACAAAGGCTGGAACACTTAAAAACCCATATTTAAGAGCTGGGGTGGGGCGCACACCCATCACCATAGCAGCCTGCAGGCTGTGACGGAAGATGGGGGGCTGGAGGCCTGCCTGGGCTGCATAGTTCAAGGCAGCCTGAATTACATAATGAGACACAAAGAACCACCCAAGCTCAGATCATTAAGAATGTCATCAGTGAAACTGCTTCTGCACTTAATTTCTTGAGTCAGGGTCTTGCTTTGTAGTTCAGGCTGGCTCTGAATTCACTATGTAGCCCAGGAAGCCTCGAGCTCACAGCAGTCCTCCTGCCTCTGCCTCCCAAGTGCTGGGATGACAGACTTGAGCCACCATGCCTGGCACTGTGGTATGTGGGACTGATTGCTGGTGGGCGTGAGTCACCACACCCAGTATTGTTGTATGTGGTTACCAAGGATCAAACTCAGGACTCCGTGCTTGTAAAGCAGACGCTGGAACCACTGAGCTAAATTCCCAGCCCCACTTTTTTTTTTTTTTTTTTGAGACAAAATCTCACTATATAGCTCAGGCTGGCCTTGAACTCAACAATCCTCCTGCCTCAGCCTCCCAAATGCTGAGATTAAAGGATGTGCCACCACACCCACTCTCTACACACTTTAGGGCTCCACAGAAGGGAACAGCTACTATGCTACTTATGGCAGACTTGAGAGTCAGAGGGTGGCCATCAGAAAGCCAACTGGACGGACCAGGGAACTCTCAACTGTGCTTTCATAACAGTCCCATATCTGTGACCAGGCTGGGCTCACTGCCGTCAGCACTCAGAACCCCTGGGCTGCCCATCCCATGGACAACGCAGAGACCGCATCCTGGTCCTCAGCTGCCCCTGTCCCAGTGCTCCTGGCTGCGAGTGTACCTTGCACAATGACATCATCGTCCAAATAGATGACTTTCTCGTGTCGGTGGATAAGCAGAGGAAGGTAAAATCTAGCGAAGTTCAGCTGTTAAGAGAACATGAACAGGGAAGGGCTGGAGGCTCAAGTTCCTCCTCAGGGACTGGGGTGTCAGTACCAGCCAGGGCCACAGCTCTCACCACCTGCAGAAGGGATGGAAGCGCCCACCCAAAAGGAGGAGGAGGCCTCCTGGGGAGGCCTGGGGCTCTGGGCTCCTGCCCGGCAGGACTCCAGGTCTTGGCACCCTGCTGCACCTCCGCAAACTTCCCCCTGTCAACACTGTACCCTAGTCAGAGGTTCCCTGTCACCAAGGTTCCCTGGGCAGTGTTTAGGGACACAACTTGCCTGTTTCCCCAACACGAAGTCATCATGATGATGCTACAAAATCAACCTCACACATGCGTACATGCTTACACATGTGTACACACACACACACACACACATGCCCAAACAGCCTTTCAGCTCCTCCATCCAGAAAAAGGTCCAGAAAGCAGGAGTTGGTGAGGGTTTTAAAGTTTAATTAGTGACAGCACCATTTCATTGTCCCAGTTCAGCTCCCAGACTGACAAACCTCTGCAGTGTCAGAAAGATTGTATCGCAGACGAGGACTGCTGGAGCATCTGGCTGCTCAGAGCTGAATAGATGCGCAAGCAGTGACACACAATAGCCTGAGGGTTGGAGGTTTTTTCCTGGCTGCTACCTGGCCGCCTACCCCCAGACATTCACCCACAAAAACACAGCCTACTTTTTTTTTTTTTAGATTGGGTCCTGCTTGAGCTGGCCTCAAACTCATAGCAATCCTCTGCCTCAGCCTCCCAAGTGCTGGGATTACATGCGTGCACCACCATGCTCAGTTCCAACCCCCATTTTTATGCCTCGTGTCTTTGCAATAACTTCATTATGCTTATGTAAACCATCTTAAATCTTTTCTTCAGTGGGGACTTTGTACATAAGCAGATCTAACACTGGAGGTCTGCAGGCACCCCATGTGCGTGGCTCAAGTGACCAGAGCCTCCTACTGAGCAGAGTCCTCCCCAGGACGTCCCCAGCAAGTTTGCAACTCCTACTCACAGGCTGGAGCAATTCTGGCCTCGAGGAGTCTGGTCTGATCTTTCCCTCCAGGACTGTTGGGTTGAATTCCACAATTTTAAAGTTAATTTCTCTCAGTTTGGAGTGTTCAATCCATTTCCTAAAGAGACAGAAATACACCCTTCAAATATCCTCCATTTGCCACTGCCCCAGGGCCAATCTGTTGTGGCTTAGACATAAAAAGAAAATAGATGTAAACTTGGTTTAGTTTAGTCTGTGAGTCAGTCTGACGTTCTCCAGCCATCTGGTCTGGCTTCAGATTCTTCTTCCCCGCACACTGCCCCCTCCCCCATTACATAACCTTCTGCAAAGGAAATAAACCAAAACAGTAACAAAATATCATCTCTATCCAAATATTCTCCCCAGGAAACTGAAGAACAAAAAAAGTCCCTCTTTCTTCCTTTCTTCCCTTCTTTCTTTCTCTTTCTTTCTCTTTCTTTCTTTCTTTCTTTCTTTCTTTCTTTCTTTCTTTCTTTCTTTCTTTCTTTCTTTCTTTCTTTTTTCTTTCTTTCTTTCTTTCTGAGACAGGGTCTCGCTTTGTAGTTCAGGCTGGCCCTGAGCTCACTATGTAGCCCAGGCAAGCCTGGAACTCAGCAATCCTCCTGCCTCTGCCTCCCGAGTGCTGGGATGACAGGTGTGAGCCACCACACCTGGCTACCTTTATTTTTTATTTTGAAACAGAGTCTCACTATGTATCCCTGACTGGCTTCAAACTTGTAATTGTCCTGTGTCAGCCTCCTGAGTAGCAGAGATTTCAGGCAAGCCTAGCATAGTCCACTCTTTCAACTGCAAGGACAATCTGAATCTACCTCTGTCTCTTTGCTCCCATCTCTCAGTCTTCCACATCTGCCCTTATTCCCCCGTCTTTGCTTACTTCTCCCTTAATTTTCTAAAAGAAAAAAAAATTTTCTTTGAAACAAGATCTTGTGGGCTGGGATTCAGCTCAGTGGTTCCAGCATCTGCCTGGCAAGCACAAGGTCCCAAGTTCAATTCCCAGTACCACTTATCACAAGGCCAGGCATGGTGGCTCATGCCTGTAATCCCAGCACTCAGGAGGCAGAGGCAAGAGTATTGCTGGGAATTCAAGACTAGCCTGGGCTATATAGTGAGTTCATGGCCAGTCTGAACTATAAAGCAAGACCCTGTCTCAAAAAATAAATAAATAAATAAATAAATAAAAGAAACAAGATCTTGCTTTGTAGTGCAGACTGACCTTGAACTCACAATGAAATGCAAACTGGCCTCAAACTCAGCAATTCTCCTGCCTCAGCTTCCCAAGTGTTGGGATTATAGGCAGGCATCACCATACCCAGCCATTTTCTCAATTTTAAAGAACCTCTTCTATCCAGTTCATAATGAGAGTGTTGGTAGAAAACTTCAAAACAAAATTTCCATCTATTAAAGCTACCTGTTGTAGCATTTATGCATTTGTACATTTAAAATTAAGAGGCAGGGGATATAGCTCAAGTACGATACTTGCTTAGTATGCGTGAGGCCCTGGGTTTTAACCCTGGCACTTCAGCAAACTTAGATCTGAAAAAAGATTTAGGTCTATAAAATTTGTGCCATAAAAATCAGTCACATTAGTAAGAAGAAAAAGAGCCAACCTAGTGGAAAATAGACAAGAGACTTGAACCCACATTTCCAAACAGCTAAGAAGAGTTTCAGAAAGGTATGCAGCTGTGTCAGAACTCAGGGACCACGGCAGACTCGTGAGCGGACTCCTGGGGTGGCACCAAGTGTGGGCAAGGGCCTGGGCTGCCACAGAGTATATCTTATTACATCTGGACCCACGGAAGTGCTCTTCATATAAGATTACAGTGATCTCATATTTCATAATACAGTCACATTTTGTTTACTTCTCCCTAATCTAACTCAAGTTTAACTTTTAGTATGGTATGTGACAGTAAAATTCAGCAAAATTAAATGTTTGCAGTTCTAGAAGGGTACGGTTGTGCTCGCCTGTAATCCCAGCTACTTAGGATGCTGAGACCAGAAGATCCCAAGTTGGAAGCCAGCCTGGGAAACTTGGTGAGACTGTTATAAAATAAAAGGTCTGGGGATGTAGCTTAGCGATGGAACTCATATTTAATATGTGCAGAGCCATGGGTTCAATACCCGAAGTAAAATATATATATATATATGTGTGTGTGTGTGTGTGTATACATATGTATATATATGTATGTATGTATGTATATATAACTATGCCCATATTAAAATACTTAGTATGCTAAAATTCTCTCAGGAGATGGAGAGCAAGGAAACCATTTCCCAGCCTTGTGCATGAGCTGTGCAAGGGCGGGGCCAGCTCGCTGCACAAGTCACCGCCGCAGATGGCGCACACCTGGCGGACTAATGTGGCTTGGCTGAGGCGGCCTTAGTGGGCAGCGCATTTGCCAGGGCTCCATCTCGGCCTCGAGACGGTTCCTGCTAATTCTTAAACACTCATTAGCCGGAAGAGGAAGGGAACCCCTCGGGGAGCGGAGGGAAGGTGACCAGGAAGCGGACCGCGTCGGGTGCACATGACCGTATTCGGGACAGGGTGTTCTGGAGCCCAACCACGTAGAACAGGATGTTCGCATCCGTGTTGCTGTAGATGCTGTTGATGGCGGCCATGGTGGCGCCCATCCTGCCGGCCGCGGCACAGATCACCACGGGGATCTCCTCTTCCAGCTCCTCCGCGGGCTCCGAGGCCTCATCTGAAACAGCAAGACAGGTGTTTCGGGCCGGGAAGGAACTTCACAGCACAGCAGCGTAACCGGCCTGGAGGAGCAGGGCCGGGGAGACCAGCTGCCCTCGTCGCCAATGTGCAGCCTGCCCTCCTGCCCTCTGGAGGGGCTCAGCCGGCACACGCTGGGCGCAGGACACTGCCCTGAGGCCCGGGCAGCCACACAGGGTGATCCCGCCGAGCACCCGAGTGGGGCCTGATGGGCTCGACTGCAGGTCTGCCATGGGAAGAACACACTCTTCCCCCAGGGTTCCTGATCCCCATGGTGCAGAGCTGATCCATTAGGTTCTCAGTTGAAAGAAAAACTGAACTTCTAAGTCCCAGTTATTTTGGAGTTCTCTTCAGAAGCCAATCACACACACACACACACACACACACACACACACACACATCTACCTGTGTGCACTCGAGAACTATGTGAAGACCTGTCCCACTGGCTCAGCTGCTGTCGACTCTTCCCTGACCCCGAGCAGTAGTTATCGCTACCTCTCCTTCTGCCGAACATTCTGCTGTGACTTTCCTCGAGACACGCTCAGCCAATCCGAGCGCGGACAGGCCGTGAGATGAAGGAGGTGAAGGAAAGTCAAATGCAGACGATGGACAACTCACCTACTCTGGCACTGCACAGAGATGAAATGCCAGCGCCAGAACGTCTTATCGCGACTTGACAGCGCAGTGCCCAGCTCTGGAGAATTGTAACTCTCCATCTACCAAGACACCTGTTTTACTTAAAAACTCAGTCTCTCTTTCCGGATACCTTTTCCCCCAAACTTCTATCACTAAGGCCCGAGGTAGTTCTCACCAGCATTTAATTTGACAAGCTTCAGTAGAGACTTGCAGCCAGCCAGGTACTATGATTTGTGGAATTTAAGAAGCACTGAAGCCTGCCCGCTCTGCCCCTTATCACCAGCTGGGAAACATCGCAGTTTCCACACGAGCAGTTTCACTCTCCTGACAGATTTCCTGACATGAGGGCGTGTTCCTAAGTACTACAGTCCTGGGGGGGGGGTAAAAAATCTCTTTAGTATTTGATCCCAATGTAATGCTTTTCAAATGGACCCATATCTACTTGTGCAGTTATTTGTAGTTTTAACTCTTTGTTGTTTTACATTTTCCAAATTCTCTAAAGCAACCATGATTTTTTTTTTTGAGACAGGTTTTTGCTGTGCTATTCAGGTTGGCCTTCAACTCACTAGATATGCCAAATTGATGCTGAATTTGTGATGATCCTCCTGCCTCAACCTCCCCAGGGCTGGGATTCTAGGTGTACTCCACTACACCTGGTACACGAATTATTTTTATAATAAGCAAAAAATGTTTCTGGACTGGGTTGTTGTCTTGGAGAATTTACCTGTGGCCAGGGATGTAGTCTGCCCAGAGCACAGCGTGACCATTCATTTTGGTGTGAAAACGTTTCCATGGGACAGGAAGTCCCTGGAGACACAGCCCTGGCTCCGCCGGCCCAGGCCCACTGAGCTGGCGTGGCTTCCCAGACGCTCAACTGTGGCCCACTCATGCTGCTCCCGGGGTAAGGACCCTCTGCCATCCTCCCCTGCCCAGCTAACTCTCACGTATCAGCACCGGCCAGACCCTCTGCAAATCGTCAACAGTTCCTGACACAATCAGTGTGCCCTCTTGTCTGTGCCAGCCGTGCACTGTCTGCAGCTGGATGTATCAGCTGCACTGTTTCTGTGTCCTGGATCACACAGGAGTTCTGAGAGGGCAGAGTGGCATCTTGCTCAACTCGGTAGTCTCTGCATCCAGATTATGATGGGCACAGGGTCCCTTCTCCAGACATTTTGGGAGAAGAGATAGTTGGGTGAGTTCGTCAGTGCTTGTCACATGGCATCCGAGGAGACATGAGCTCACTCTTGCCCCTGCTAAGCCTGCACTCAGGCATGCTCAGTGAAAGTTTGCCGGGGTGAACTGAGGGGGCAAGGAACACATCGCAGGCTGCCCTAGAAGAGGAGAGAGAGGAGGAGAAAAGCAGGAGCTGAGGAGCCGAGGAGCTGGGCACCTGGAATCCTGAGTCTCTCAGGAGATGGAGGCAGGAGGATTGTCACAAGTTCAAGGCCAGTCTGACCTCAATAGTGAGTTTAAACCCAGTCTGAACTATAAAGCAAGACTGTCTCAAAAAACAGAACAAAAGAGAAAGACAGAGAGAGAGAGAGAGAGAGAGAGATATAAAGAAAGAGGGAGGGAGGGAGGGAGGGAGGGAAGAAGGAAGAAAGAAAAAGAGAGAAAGAAAAGCAGGGCAAAGCCTGGACCCCAGTGTAGAGCAAGGAGTTCAGAAGGCAACAGATGGCATGAGCCAGGCAGAAGGCCCCCAGGAGAGGAGGTGCCCAAGAGGTTGGAGCTGTGCAAAGGTGACCAATATCGACAGCGAATGTTTACATTTTAAAAATATATTACAGTAAAAGACCCAGTGCAACGAATCCCCGTCGAAGTCCTCCCCTCACGGGGAGCACTTATCCATCGTCCCTGGCATTTTCTGAAGCAGATGTGATAAAAAATACAGTAGAAGCTGCTGCCAAGTGCCATACAGTGAAAAGGTAGCTTGGAAAACGCGACACTGTGTCCTCACTCACTTTACTCACCAGATCTGGCACTGCGTAACCTCTGGCTCTTCCCCAAACTCACTGGCCACGAAAGAGAAACTTTCCCAATCTATTCAGGACAGCTGGCAGCCAGGACAGCGCAACTAAAGACCCTTAGGAAAGAGGACACCAGAGCTGCTGCGGGAAGCGGGCGAAAATGGGCTGAATGTGTTGGAAGCGAGGGGAAGGTTTTGAGTGGATTCAAAGCAACGCGCCCTTTACTGCAATTAACTTTTAAAAAGTTGAAATACTCTCCACAGTTTTCGATCATACTGTAACCATCTCTGCCACAGATGGTCCTCCTGGGACACTTCTTAAGGTCCTCTGCCAGCCAGAGACCTAGCGCCCCCTTAAGTGAAAAAAAAAAATGGTGCTGTCTGCCAGGAAGTGACACCAAAGAGATGGCAAGGAAGGCATGTCAACAAAATCCTCCATCTGTGCCCATGCCAGGAGCTCCTCTGGAAACTGTTGCCCTCTGGACCCACTGGGCCAATGGTATCTGAGCCAACCTTTCCAAAGACTGGGCAATCTGGTGCCCAACAAAGGTAGCAAGCATTGCAGTGATGGGAGGGAGAACAGGCCTGAGTGGTTTCAGCCAGGGCTGCCCTGGGGTGGGAAATGTCTCTCCCAGTGCAAAGCTAGGAGCCGGGTTCAGAGATGGTTTAACCCAGTCCATGGACCAGCCTCACAGCAGATGCTGGGGTGGGTCCCCTGCATGTGAACCCCAGGAGATGGTGGAAGGAGGACAGAAAATGTCACAGCCTGGAGACTGCTGGGGACCACGTCTCCTCTTTTGCTGCTATGACTCCTTGGGGCCTCTGCACTTACAGCACTGGCTCCTTGAGTCAGTGTTTCCTAACTTATAAAACTTACACATGCAGGCTGGGGCTGTAGCTCAGTGGTGCCGCTGCCTGACTGCCAAATGCAAGATCCTGAGTTCAACTCCCAGTTCCAAAAAAAGAAAAAAAAAAACTTACTATGCACTTCTTGTAAGAGTTCCCACCCACACTGAAGCGTGTCTGGCAAACTGTGACTGTTTCGTGGACCTCTCCACACCATCCCAAAGGGCAGTCTCTCCTCCTAGTGTGAGTGAGCCCCCAGCCCCAATTCGTAAAACTTACGAGGATATGGATAGGACTTTGATGTCCTGGTGGAAAATAGTTTTCATACTTTTCTGCAACTCGCTCTTACACTTAACACAAGTGTAAGGACATCTCTCTGGGTCAACACTACATTGTTTGAATGGCATTTCAGTGACACTGATTCTTTTTAGTTTTAACAGAGAAAGGGGTAAAAATATGGCACTGGGTCCATTCACATAGTCCAAATGCTTTGTTCACTGTGTGTCGCTGATGAATCAGCCAAGACAAGCATCTCCATACAGCTGTTTTCACAGCTGTTTTAAGGGTTCCACCCTGGATCTGAAGTTTTGGGAACATGTGACCTTGTGTGACCTACACCTCCCTCTCTTCTGAAAGCGTTTTTCAGATTAATCCATGAGACTGTGGCCATCCAAAGTTTACATGTTCAAGTCCTGACTCCCAGCAACTCTGAACCTGACTGTATTTGGCGACTGAACCTTTACAAAACAACCTGGGTAAAAACGGGGTCATTGGGTGGCGCCCTAAGTGGAAAGCACTGCTGCCCCGGAAGAAGAAGAGACAGCAGGGACAAGTGCAGATGGAAGGCCACGTGTGGACACGGCCTTCACCTGCAGGCCCTGCGCTTGGCCTTCCAGCCTCCAGAATTGCAAGAACCTGGTGTTTCTGGCAACCTGACAGGTGAGTGCGGCTCTCCTCACATTCACCAGCTAAGCATGCGGTTCCACGAGTTTTAGCAAATCTGCGGTCATAACAGCCATCACCACGACCCTGTTCGGAACACGTCTATCTCCCTGAAAGTTCCTGTGAGCTGCACTCAACCAGGCTCCTGCTTCCTGTCCCTGCAAATTAGCCTTTTCACAAGTCCACAGAAGCGGGGCCATGCAACAGGGGTCTGTGAGACCGCATTCTCCTGCTCAGCACAATGGCTCTTCCCATGTTTTGTCACGTTTCGTGGTGCTGGAGTTCGAGCCCGGGGCCTCATGCGTACTACACAAGTGCTCTGCCGCTGAGCCGCACCTACCCGCACATAGCAGAGGAAGCACAGCCTATCCAGCAGCCTGGGTCACCGGTCCGCCCTTGGTACGAGGGACGACTCCCTGGAGCAGCAGGGCACCTCTCTGGAGCTCTGGCCAGTGTGCATATGACTCTGAATAAAGCTGTGAGCCTCACCCTGGATGGTCTGTCCATGGGTCACCCTCTTCCAGGGCCATGTGATGCCCAGGGACCAAATGCTCACTGATTAGATGCCTTTGGTCCTGGTGCCGGGACCAAACTCTGGACTTCTGCTTGCTAGGCCACTGGGCTACATCTCCTTCAATATCTTTTCGGGGACTAAACATGACTTAAATGACTTTTAAGTGATGTTAATTTAAAAAGTAACCAGAAAGAACTGCATGCACGGGGTGGGGGGCACCAGGCATTGGGCCCACATGTGGAATGGCTGCACGTGCAACACACCAGAATATCGGTTACACTTAGCTGCATGTGTCTTACTCAGTTCTGGTCGCATTTGTCTTGTCTGTTTTCCATATATGAGTGTGCTTGACTCGTATAAAAAGTGCTTCAATTAAAAATGGAATTAACACACTCCCAGGGCCTCTTCATTCCTGTGGGAGTTGACTGTGGAAGTGTGAGACCATGGAGTTCACCCCAGGAAGAAAATGGGGCCCTCTGGGACCTGCCACAGACAAGCAGTAAGTACCACATCGTCCTGAGGGGCGTTATAACGCTGCCTGGGCATGAACCGGATTAGCAGGAGAGAAAAGACAATTTTCCTAAGCAAAATATGAAGCTCCTCAGAAATAGAAATTCCCAGCCAGATGTGGTAGTGATCACCTACACTTCCAACACATAGGAGGCTGAGGCAAGAGGATCACAAGGTCACTTGTACCTGGATACAGTGACTTGTACAACTCTGCCTCAAAAAGAGGGTTGTAGCTTAAAGTGAAGGCCCTGGGTTCAATCCCCAGTATGGGAAAGAGGAAACATAAAAAAGAAAATAGAAATTCTCAGGGGCTATCCAACCTATAATTCCAAAGCTGTCTGGTGGGCTGGCTGGTGGGTCTAGCACTGCCCTCCAGGTGAGTCTCACCTGACTCACCTGCACAGGGTCTTGGGGCTGGGCACAGTGTCAGTGTCTCTGTCCCTCCTGTCTCCGGAGCCCACGCCCGCTTACCTGCCTGGTCCTTGGGCACAGCTCCCTTGTGTCCTTTCTTATACAGGATCCCACAGAGGGTCACAATTAGAAGGAGCAGCAGCACTTGATTGACTGAAATGGAAATGGAAGTGGGTCAGGGTAGGAGAGCTCGGGACAGGGTGACCAGCTCCTGGGAGCAGGTGAGCAGCCTCTCTCCAGGCAGAGGCCGCGACTGCCCTGGTGCCCGTTTTCCAAGGAAACACAAGGCGGGGGCTCAGGTGCTGGTCTGCAGCCCCTCTCTGTGCAGCACTGTCTCGTCTCCTCGGCACCCAGCATTGGCCTTGCTGAGTGTGAGCCAGTGTTGTTGATAAGCACATGACTGGTGGTAAGAACACAGCTGCTTTTCAGCCAGTCCAACTCTGCCAAGGATGCCAAGCAGAAATTCCTGCCCTGGCTAAAAAAGCAGGAGAGCCCAACACACCCGCAGCCTGTCTCGGGATCTTCTGGTCCGCAGTGCTCGCTCTTGGGACCTGCTGAGAGTAGGTGATCTGGACGGTGCTTCCCGAGTATGGGAAACACCCCCGGCCATATGCGAAATCACAGAGGATGGTCACATTCAGGGCTCTCAGCCAGTGTGGAAAGCCAGCGTCTCCAACCAAAAGCGCTGGGTTCCTCTTGTGAAATCAGGCGGCTCCGTCGCAGAGAGCAGTAACAACCACACAAGCAGGTCACAATGTTTTCCATCAAATTCACAAACCACGGGCTTTAATGTCTGAAGATTTGATTTGGCCCTTTACAGGAATGCAGAACACAGAAAGGCCTTAGGAGACACGAAGGGATTTTTCCTAATGCGACAACAAATCATATTTGCCAAGGCTTGTGGGAGTGGGGGCCTTCCTCAGACAGGTCACACTTGCCAGAAATATTTAACTTTCTGTGGGAAGGACCCTGAAACACGAACACCCCAAACTGCTTCAAGAAACAACCCACAAGAAGCAAAGAAACAACTCACGAGAAGCATGGGGGGGGGTAGCATCAAAATTCCCTCCGGACATATCTTTTTAAATCATTGGTGATCTTATCGCTTCTCAGCCTTTTGGCTAAGATCAAGTGTAAATCACTGGTAATCTTACCTTTTCGCAACAGCGCCATGTGTGTCCACGTGGGTAAGAGCCGAGACCTACAGACTGAGAAATAAAGTTTTGTTTAAACAGAATTGACTCAAAGTCACCCACAAGTGTTCAAGACCAGGTCTCTCCGGGCTATGCTACGCTTGGAATAGCTTACAGCTCTACATCTAGAATTTCAGAAAGAATATAAATATTTATGGATCCTCCTGGCTGAATAAACTGTACAATGGGTCCCCAGCACTGCGTTCTGCCATATTTGATTTGGGCTCAGAAACCAAGCAAGTTAAACTCTGTCTCCAAGTACACCTGTTATCAGCTATAACAGCTCTTCTATAACTGCGTTTCTGGCTCTCCCAGCCTACTGTCCACTCCCCTATGCCCTTACTACAGCACCTTAGACCTTCACCAGCAGCGTGGACATGCAGAACTGAACTGCACAGACAGCTGGACATAGCGGCCCATGCCTGTAATCCCAGTTACTCGAGAGGCTGAGGCAGGAGGATCCTAAGTTTAAGGTCAGGCTGGGCAATGCAGCAAGACTTTGTCTCAAAATAAAAATAAAAAGAGAAAGAAAAAGAGGGCGAAAGGTTGGAGATATGGCTCAGTGGTGGAGCCATGGCCTTGCACGTTCAAGGCTTTGGTTCAATGACTGCAGGGCAGTTTCAATTAAAAAATGAAATTCAGTCCGGGCGTGGTGGCTCATGCCTGTAATCCCAGCACTCGGGAGGCAGAGGCAGGAGGATTGCTGAGTTCGAGGCTTGCCTGGGCTACATAGTGAGCTCAGGGCCAGCCTGGGCTACATAGTGAGCTCAGGGCCAGCCTGGACTACAAAGCGAGACCCTGTCTCGGAAAAAAAAAAAAAATTGTCTTGAAAACAGTTTGTTTGAAAAGGAAGTTATTCCTTCTTAATTATGGTCCTTCAAAAGGACAATAGCCTTCAGAAAGGAACTGGACAGAGAGGGCAGTGGGCCCCGAAAGACCTGGACCCCACCATCTGGGCTCCCGAGCCAAGCATGGTCTGGGAGACTTCGTGGGCAGTGACTGCAGACAGCGTCCATCAGAGGCCGCCTTTCACTCCCAGCAAACAGCTGGCTGCCAGGCCCTTGGGTCCTCCACACCCAGCAGCCAGCACACATCCAAGATGGGCTCCTCTTCCCCTCCAGCACCTGAGGAAACAGGACTGGCTTTTGCTGAGCTCAGGCTTCAGGTGCATTTTATTTCATTTATTTTGGGGTCCCAGGGGTTGAAGCAAAGGGAGCCGTACCATGAGCAACATCCCCAACCTTTTTCTGAAAAGAAAAAACTTGAAGAACTTTGAGACAGGCTCTTGTGAAGTCACTATGTGTCCAGACATGGCTTGAACTTGAGATCTTCCTGCCTCATCCTCCCAAAGTGGTGGGATTATAAGGTGTGTGCCACCACAACTAGCTGTCAGGTACTTTTTACCCATTTATGATTTGGGGGCATGGGTGTCCATCTACCTGCTGTGGTGATGTCAGTGGGGAACAGCCCCTTCACCTCACAGCAGAGCCATCTGGTGCCCCGGGAGAGTATGACAGGACAGGGGGCCTGAGAGCCCAGGCACCTGCTCCCCCAAACCATTTGAACCCCCATTTCTTCCTGCTGATGCTTTGAAAGAGGTTCCATGTTCGCTAGTTCCACCGTGAGTCAGATCTTGGGCTTTTCTGCTCAGCGCCCTCAGGGGCTTCCTGTCTGTCTTGGAAAAGGAGCTGAAGTCCTGGCAGAGTCCTTGCCCAGGCTCTCTCATGATGTGCAGCCCTCCTGGCCTCCAGCAGAGCTTGTCACTGCAGTCTCCGCGACGGATAAAGCTCTTCCAGGCCATCTAGGGCCTCTCTCCGCCCTCACGTCCCTGATTGCCTGACCTGACACTCCTGCCGTGGCCGAGACGCAGACCTCATCCCTGCAGCAGGCACTGGCACCAGCGCACTGCCCCACAGCTGCCTACAGTGGGCTGTCTGGAGTACACTGGGTCCTCCACCGAGGCTACGCACTTTGTCTCTTTCGTTCACTGATATTTCTGAGACAGGGTCTGTCTTGAACTCACAGTGCAGCCCAGACTGGCCTTGAATGTGGCTCTTTGCTGCCACGGAGAAGGGTCTGCCAAACTTTGGGGACACGTTCCAGGGACAGAAGCCCAGGGCTCTGACTGGAGCCCCAGCACTGGCCCCTGAGCAAGCTCCCCAGGCTGAGGGATTCCTCCTGCTGGGCCTCCCCTGTGAAAGTAAAGGGAAGAGCCTGGGCAGTGCTGGGCAGCAGCTGCTGGGGCTGAGTGTGGCGAGAAGGAACGTGGAGAAGCTTGGCACAGTGAACAGTTGGCCACTGCAGAGCTTGTGTGAGGAGTTGTTCCATCAGACTCCAGAGAGCTGGGTGGTGGCCAACCTGGAAAGAAAGCACTCAGACCTGGCAGTGGCTAACGCGAATTAGCTCTGCCTTCCACAGCAAGAGATAAGAGTGGAAAAGATACGTCTGAAAAATATTTTTAAAAGTCACAGTCCCCAGGTGACATTTTATGTGTTAACTCTGATCATTTGGGAGGGGCCTTCAGGGTTGCTGGGCTGAGGAAAAACCTACAGTCATCACCTGACTCCATCAGGTGGCATCCTTTGATTGGTTGGTCACATCTGCTGTGGGAAGGACAGGGAAAGGACAGCTGTATCAGTCTCTCCTGTTGCTGGGACACAGTACCTAACACCTGGGACTTAAACGAGGACAAAGCAACTTTGGCTCACGTCTCAGGGATGTGGTGCAGGCCAGTTGGCTGAAAGGCAGGAGCAGTGTGTGGAAGGGTCAGCAGCAGCTCACGGTGTCTGTAGGGCAGAATTGAGGAACAGGCCAGAGAAGCGGGGTGAGACCCAGACACCTCCTGACACCCTCAGAAGTGTGCTTTGCCCTGGGCGATGCCCTGGGCGACTCACAGCCCTTCTACCTAGGAATCAAACAGGAAGATGGGGCTGGGGAAAGGTGCCCTGGAAGGACTTGAACAGCACAGGCTGTGTACAGGAATGGAAATGTCAACAGCTCTGCCATAGGACCAGGAAACAGCCAATGATAGGACCACTTAACCTAGGCTGAGGCTCCGCCTCTTAAAGGGCCCACACCCTCTCCCAGCAGGGCCCCCTTGAGCACCTTGACCTAACAGAGGCAAAACACCTCCAGACTCAGCGCCAGGGAAGGAAGAATGAGTACCCCACGGCTGGCCTCAGGGGAGATAGAATGTAGGGTGTCCACAGCAGGGCCAAAGTGAGGGCAGCGTGGCCAACACAGGCCAGCCCGGGAGTGAGATGTCAGCTGGGGTCCCAAGCCAGGTCTTTGCAGCATTCCCCCCCCCAAACATCCAAGGTCTGAGATGCATGATACGTTCCCATGGGGCCTGTTCTTTGGAAAATGTCGAAGTGAAGAAGCATTTAGAGAACCATGTATCTTGGAAACTAGACATGAAAGCTGTGAGGCTTTGTGAACAGAGTGCGGGAAAGGAAAGAAGGCACTGGCTGGGCATGGAGCCCCTGCGGTAACTTTGCATTCAGGAGGCTAGGCAGGAGCACTGGATCTGAGGCCAGCCTGGGCAGTTAAGCAAGTTCACGGCCAGCAGGGACTACACAGTGTGATCCTGTCCAAGAGAAAGAAAGAGGGAGAGAGAAAGGAGAAAGGGAGAGGAAAGGAAGAAGGAAGGAAAGGAAAGGAAGAAAGAGAGAAGGAAGGGGGCAGGGGAGGGAGGGAGGACAGTGGTGCTGGGGGGGGAGCAGGTCCCAGAGCAATGCTGGCCTGTCAGGGGGAGCAATGGGACAAGAACTGGCTGAATGTGTGGTCACTCTTGTCCTCCGCGTCACCAAAGCCCAAGGCCTTGCCACCTATTCCTTTTTGTCAAAGTGACTCCATTTTATTCACGTTTTAAGGGTGAGGAAGCAGAGGCGCATGCAAGTTCACGTGCCTAGAGTCAGGGTTGGAGACTCCTCATCTGACCCAAGCCCGTGTCCTTATGGCTGCAGTGCACAGCTGGACCAGAGGGAGGACTGGAATCTACCATGTGACCCGAAAGGGGAGCAGTGGCCAGTGCTGGAGGACAGGAAAGGCCGAGGACACCCCCAGTGTCACCTCTGCACCGGCCATGCAGACTGAGCTGTGACGGTGCCCTCATCTCCAGCACATCAGTGATCAGACCACAGCCAGCTCCTTCTCTTTGCCTCCTCTGTGTTCACGGCTACTTCTTACACCACAAGTCTATGCAGCAAGCTGATCCAACGTATTGCACTTGCTGATAAAGTGAACATACGACCTTTTCTGGAGGTGGAGAACCCTGGTGTGCTGGTGCAGGCCTGTGACCCCAGCTCTGCTGGAGGGTGAGGCAGGAGAAATCTAATTCTGAGCCCAGTCTGGGCAACCTAATGAGTTAGGAAGACCCTGTCTCAAAAAATAATTTTAAGCCGGAGATTTAGCCCAGTGGTTCTGACACCTGCCTAGCAAGCACAAGGTCCCCAGTAACCACATACAACAATAACGGGCATGGTGATTCACACCCACCAGCAATCAGTACCACATGCCACAAATGCTTCGCTTCGTGGCTCAAGCCTGTCAGCCCAGTACTCAGGAGGCAGAGGCAGGAGTACTGCTGAACTCGAGGCTTGCCTGATGAACTACATACTGAGCTCAAGGCCAGCCTGAACTACAAAGTGAGACCCTCTCTCTCAAAAAATAAAAATAAAAAATAAAAAATAAAAAATAATTTTAGAGGAGGCCTGAAGATGTAGCTAAGTACAAGAGCCCAGAGTTCAATCCCCAGTATAAAAAACAAAAATCATTTCAACCCAAACACTGTGACTACCGACTGTACTCACAATGCACAGTGCAGAGCTACAGCTGCCAGCTCTCTAAACGGGACCTCAGAAACCTCGGAACAGTTTCCCAGACAGATTCCCAAAACATGAATCACAGCTCGAGGCATCTGCAGCTCGGAAACAGGCCTGCGTTCAATCCATGTTCTATCTAACTGCCACCTCGGTGCTAGAAGTACGGCATTGATCGTAAATCACACTATTCGGGGGAGAAAGGGGAAAAAAAACCCAGATCTGCCAAAGTCGTGCTGGATGTGAAAATCTTACATTTTGGATTGGCTGCCTCCCCAAAAAAGGAGGAGCAGGAGGAGAGAGGAGTGGGGAGGAGAGAGGAAAGGAGAGGAGGGGAGAATTGGGAGGCTACAAACACAACCTGGAGGTTCTGAAGGCAAAGTTCCTGCATCTTCTACTTTCTGACTGACTTTCTTGACTCCGCAGCAGAATTCAGTCCTGCTGTGACCAGGCCGGCAAAATGGAGCCATCTGTTTACCTGGAGAGGCCAAGGCAGGACACCAGCTCCGGTCAGGCTGGGACGGCTTCTAAGACCCCATGGAGTTGCAGGGCAGGCAGAGCCGAGGCAGGCTCGGTGCTTGCGTGGCCTCCAGGCCAGGCTCCCTGCCGCTCGAGCAGCTGGCAGGGCCCTCACCCTCTCCCCGCCCCGCCAAATGCTTCCAGATGTGCTGGGCGGGCGCTCGCTTGCAGAGCCAAATCCACAGCTGAGCTGTCGCAGAGGAAGAGTGGAAACCGGAGCAGAGGCTGGGCTGGCGGGGGCGTGGATGTTCACCGCACGCTGGGGCCAGGTGAGCTGGGAAAGCGAGATGAACACCCAAACAGGGTTCAGACCGGTTTGAAAATTTCGGGGCCATCAGCTGCTCCTGAAACGTCCCCTGCTCCTGGAAAGCCTGCGCTCCTCGGCTCTGAGACTTATTTTTATGTATTTATTTTTGCTCACCTTGACCTCACTGTGTGGCCCAAACTGGCCTCAAACTCACAGTGTGGTCACCCTACCTCTCAGGCTCCTGAGGTCTGGAATTACAGTTGTGCGCTGCCACACCCCACTACATTATAGCTGATTTTACACCACAACTCCACTCCATGTTTAAGTGGCTGTAGGTCAGTGGTAACGCTCACCTATCACATGTGAAGAACCAGGTAAAGTCCCTGACACCAGAAAGTGGCAACAACAAACCCAAACCAGTAAGCACATACAGTTCTCAGAAGGCCCATACACAGAAATTATTATTGCTGTTTTTATTCAAAAATAATATGTAATTGAAATTTAAGTATACTATTGATTTAAAATTTATTTTAATTTTCTTTTGTTTTTCCTTTTTTGTTTTTTGGTTTTTTTTTTGCAGTACAGGGGATTGAACTCTGGCTTCTGTGTGTCCAAGGTTGGTGCAGTACCACTTGAGCTAAATCCCCAGCTAAAATTTAATTTTCTATAAGAGTATTAAAGTTAACTAATAAATATCGAATACACTGAATGAAGGTAGACAACTTTATATGTAGATATATGGTAGAGTAGTTACCATGATCAAATGAATCGCACATATATTAGCACTTATGGTATACATTTGCACCCTAGAACATGCTCATCTTTAAACTGCAAATGTGTACCCTGTGATCACCTCCCCCCCCAGCTGTTATCAGTTATTCTACACCCCCCTCCGAGTTTGAAATACTCACACTGCAGGTATAAGGTCATGCTCAGTATCACACAGGTCATCTGTCGTCTTCCTGGCTTATTTCGGTTAGCATGGTCTTCCTGGGTCCTATGTGCTGTGGGAAACGACAGGATTCCCTTCTTATATGGCAGACTGCTGGTCTGTAGGATCTGCTTACCACAGTGTCTTCATCCGTCCATCTGCAGTGAACGCTAAGGTTGTTCCTTTCAGCACTAGGTTTTTCTGGATAATTCCACAGGGATGGCTTCTTCGGGACACCAATAGTGAGGGTCACTTCACAGCCTGGGCGTTTGGCTGGGGATACTCCCCCCAAACACACACACACACACCGGCTTTCATTGCCACACCACAAGTAACACAGAAGTCTGAGATACGACTTCATTTTCTTTTTAATTACTCAGAGGTGGGATTGCTGCATCATCTGGTTGTTTTGTT
Organism: Thryonomys swinderianus; assembly: GCA_004025085.1. NCBI lineage: Eukaryota > Metazoa > Chordata > Mammalia > Rodentia > Thryonomyidae > Thryonomys > Thryonomys swinderianus. The sequence goes on along the minus strand of PVIC010007623.1, from coordinate 10,281 downwards.
TTTGACTAACCAAGGAGCCCCCCTACTCCTTCGCGTAACGCCTGTGGCGTCACTGTTCCTGAGTGAAGAAGCCCCAAGCAGAGACAGGGCTGTATTTGCTCTTCTTCCAGTGGGAAACGCGGCCTTGTGCGGTTTCCGCTCGCAGCTCTGGGCTCCGAGGCCCGTCCGCCCGGGTCCTGGGCACCAGCGGCTCCATCAGGAGTCTGCTCTCCCAGGCTCCGTCGGTGGGAGCTGCCCAGACTGGTGTGTGGGGCCGGGGTTTCTGGGTTCACAACAGCGGGGAGCCCTTACTCCCGCCTCCAAGGCCGCTGCGGGGAGGGAGTTTCTCCCTGAGAGCCCGGAGCCCAGGAGAAGTCCAGCGAGGGCCACGTGGCGGCGCGCGGGGCGCTCATCGTACCCCCTCGCCGTTTCCTTCGGTGGCGCCTCCTCTCGGCCGGAGCCCGCTGGAAATGAGAAAACAAGGCGGCCCAGACGCCGCCCTCGGCGCGGGCCGCCCCGAGAGGATGCAAACAGGCCTCAGGCGGCGCGAGGCCAAGTCCGCGCCCGCGCAGGAAAGATCCCGGCCCCTCGCCGCCCGCGCGACGCAGCCCGAGTCCCCGCTGGCGTGGGCGTCGCCATGGCAACCGCGAACACCGGGCTGAGCGCGGAAAATGAACCCTTCCACGGCTGAGTCACCTGGTGGATCTGTTAGACGCAAATGCAGTTGTCCGCGGCGCACGGCCATGCACGCGGTGTGATTTGAGCAAGCAGAGGCCCCACTCCGGAAGGTCCCACGAGAATGGGACCAAGCCGGGAAAGCCCTGTCCGCGGACGACGCCATCACCGCAAGGCTGCAGCAAGCACGTTAGCCGGGTGCTGACGGGCTGCTGGTATAATCGCACCCACTATGCTGACAGTGCTATTATTATAGGTAGAAAAGCCAGCTAGACATGTGTAGGCAGATAGATAGAGCCGGCCCTTGAAAGACTTGCAAAAAAAGAGGCCAGAGAGCAGTGACCCACAGGCCTCATTCTCCTCCTAGGATGAAAGGTCAAGGTCTGGATCCAGATCCAGATTCTCCTTGGAATGCAGTCATTGCAAGTTCCCCAGGTAATGGGCCAGGGCTTTGAACCACCTGGAGGAGTCTCCGGACAAGAAAGACCCTCCACGGCTTGATTTCTCATTGGATCCTATTCAGTCGGAGTTGCTGAAATAACTGTGCTTGTCATAAACCCTTTGGTTAACCATGGTTTGCCCATTTCTTTCAAATCTTATTGGAAGCCCCCACTGTAGTCAGTGGTTAATTCTGTCCACTTTCTTGAATCTTATTGGTAGCCTCCAATTTCAGACCTGCCTCACCTCATGGCTTTGCTCCATAAAAGCCCTCTAAAAAGTGAGGTAGGTGGGTTACCCTCTTTCCGGGTTTCCCCTTCTGTCTCTCTTAAGGCAGAAGCTTTTTCTCTCAATAAAATTTTCCTACTCAAACCTCCATCGTTCCTAAAATTCATTCTTCAATGTTTAGAGAACACTTACTCACATTTTAGGTGGGGCGTTAGGCCTTAACTCTCCTGCATCAGTATGAAAGTGTAGCTTCCGCAATTATGTGCACAAGTGATGAAGCAATACTGCACAATAAGACAGGCCCTTGCTTGTTTCCACTTTTTGTTTTGGAAGAATCAATTTATGCTCAGGGTGCCTGCCCAATGTATCAAAATGTTCTGTAACTGAACTGGGTGACCTTACAAGAATGTTAAACTCCGCCTCTCTCACAAGAACGTTCTGTTAAACTCTGCCCATTACAAGAATGTTCTGTTAACACCACTGTTCTGCTTCAGTGAGCATGCTATGTGTTTCAGGAATGTTCTGTAACTCCGCCCCCTGCCTCAGTGAGCATGCTCACATGGCATATGTTTCTGGAATGTTCTGTAACTCCAGCCCCTGCCTCAGTGAGCATGCTCACATGGCATGTGTTTCAGGAATGTTCTGTAACTTTGCCCCCCCACCCCCGCTTCAGTGAGCATGCTCATGAGGCATGTGTTTCAGGAATGTTCTGTAACTCTGCCCCTCTGCTTCAAGAATGTTCTGTAACTTTGCTGCCCACTTATATTGCCTCTTCTATGAGGATGGAGGGAGCGCCGTGCGCAGGTGAGGACAGGCCCAGAGCCTGGGCTTCCAGCTCACCATGTCTAAGACCTTTAAGATGTATGTATGTACAATATGTGTGTGTGTAGATACATATATATATGTATATGTATATATATATACATATACATATATATATGGGTAACTTTGATGTCCTGAAGCTGCAGTTTGTTTGAAAAGTACAGTACAAATCCCAATTTCCTTTCCACCTATTTTATTTCTTCTGTCCCAGCTGTTTGCAATGACAAATTCACCTACAAGGACATTTCTTGGAACAACTTCTTGCTCTTAAGTGATCTATGACTGCAGATGCATTTCACATGCATTTTGAATATGTGGTGTCCCTTGTTAGCAAAATGGGTGTCTGAATCATTATTATTCCACATTTATTTTTCATTAATTGAAAGTCAAATGTTCGTTTCTAATCAATGAACCTTGTGACCATACTCTTAAGTGAAATAAATCAGACACAATGTTTAAGTACTGTACTGTTTCTCTGATGTGAGAAACCAAAAGTGGAATTAAGGACTGAAATGTATAATGGATGCTGGGAAATTGTAAGAAAGTATTCGAACAGAAAGGAGAACAAGTGAGGAGAGAGGGAGAAAGGAAAGAAGGGAAAAAAGAAAAATGAAAATAGAAAGGAAAAGTGATTTTGTACATAGGGAGAGAAAGGGGCTTGAGGGGGGAATGGGGTAAAATTTATTTTTTTAAATGTTCATTTCTTCTTCTCAACAGGGCCTGCCTCGGCTGAGTCCATCACTTGTTTTTCTTTTTGTGAAGTAGGGTCTCATTCCGTAGTGCAACTGGCCTCAAAAGCACTGCAATCCTCTTATCACTCCGCCCCTAGTGCTGGATCACCACCTGGCTGAATTACTTCCAGATAAGGTTTTAGATACAATCTGTTAAGACTGATAGGGATGGCTGGAGGGAAGGAAGGAACATTCTGGGCTCGCTTTTTATCATCCTTTATAGCAATTCGCCCTTTTTCCTAGTGGGGTTCACCTCAGGGACATCCACGGGTTTCCGTGCTTTGGGGTTCTTCCTGCTACCCGTCAAGAGGTGGTAATTGCCTCTATACCAGAGGCTTAGTGTCTGGGTTCCCTCTTATTATGGTTCATATCTGATGGCACACTAGTGCCTCATGGGATCATAACCCGGACCTCTGGACCCGGATTGGATCAAGGGAGTTTATAGCGGACTTGCTCCCAGGAGATGGGGCCTGGTCAGAAGAGGCGGTCCCTATGGGCATGGCCTGGAAGGGTTCCTCCCTTGCCAGCCCCTCCCTTCACTCTCTGCTTCTCCCCCACCGCGCCCCTCTGCCCTGAGGTCCTGTTTTAGAGCCATCTTGATGGCCGTGCAAGGTTTGAAACTTCTAAAATACAAGCTAAAATAAACTCCTTGACGTTGTGGGTGTCGGGTGTTGTGTCTCAGGACAAGGAAAGCAGTTCACGCGTTCTGTTCCCTTCCTTGGTTCTTGGGCCCAGAGCCCTGTCCTGGTGACTGCGTCCGCCTGGCCCAGCACCCTCTGCATGCCTCAGCGTCAACTGTAGCCAAGACTGAGCTCTCAGACACCGTCTGCTGCCTGCGTCTCCCTGACAGAGCCTGCCAGGCTCGCCATTACCAAGTCTGACCACCCACGAACACCCAAACCACATGGTTCTCTGCCCAGATCCGTAGGCCCGCCCTTAGCAGAGCCCTCAGTGGAGATTAAGGGTCTCCTTGGACATCGAATCCACAACCTGCGGATGCCGCGTGGCCTGCCACCTTGCGCCCGCCCCCTCGGCCAGGGCTGCCTGGCGTCCGGGGCTTGGGAGGAGCAGAAGCAGGGGAAAGTGACAGAGCAGAAGGCCATGAGGGGGGTGGGTGCTAACTAAGCACAGCACAGTGCTTGCTTTCTGTCGCAACAGCATAAAACAGCAAGGAGGCTTCTCCTGTCGTCTATGTGCCCCTCCTCAGAACTCATTCTTCCATCCCCTCTGCTTCTCCCCCCACTGCACGTGAGTGAATCTCGGCCAAGAATAATCTGATGTGCAAATCTAACAGGTGTTTCCTCTCATCTTCCTCTTTCCTGAACTCCCTGGCCGTGGCTTTGCCACCCACTTCCGGCTCTGTGAACTCTCCTTGGCTGGTACTTGTCTTTTCACCTTCATGCTATCATCCCCTTCCAACTCCCGCTGCTCACTCAAACTCAGGGCAATACTCCTGCCTCAGCCTCCTGAGCACTAAGATTACAGGTGTACAGCACCATGCTCAGCTAGGATTTCTTTTTGAAAAAGTAAAGAATTATTTCGCCAAAGTTTAGTTGATGAGATAGGAGAAAGCATGGGGAGTATGAGCGAGGCACATGGGAGAAACTGAAAGTGATAACAGAGGAGGAAAAGGGGATGTTAGGAAACTAGCTGTGCCTTGTTTTGGTTTTCTTTGGGGATGGGAGCCAGTGCCTCCTGTGTGCTAAGGAACTGCTCTAACCACGGAGCTCCGCCACCACCTGTGTACGCTGCATGTATCTCCAGCACCTTCTCTGGAATGTGAAGTGGAGATAGAAATTGTTTCAGGTGTGTCCTAGTCTCCCTGCTAGACTTTTCATCTTTAAAAAAATACATTTGAGCTGGGCGTGGTGGCTTACGCCTGTAATCCCAACACTTGGGAGGCGGAGATAGGAGGATTGCTGAGTTCGAGGCTTGCCTGGGCTACGTAGTGAACTCAGAGCCAGCCTGAACTACAAAGTGAGACCCTTTAAAAAAAAATACACTTGTGTATATTAAAGGCATGTATTATGGCTTATGTCTAGATGTCCCTGCAAAGCCTCATGTGCTCATAGCTGGGGCCTTGGGGAGGTGAATGGACCAGCGATGTGTGAGACTGGATCAGTCCACTGATGGGGTCATATCTGGGTGTGGTCCTGGGAGGTAAGGCCTGGTGGGAGGAGGTTCTATATCTCTTCTCTTCCCTCGATCCCTCTCTGCTTCCTGTCACCATGACTTGAGGTGTTTCTTTTCTCTGATGCCCCTTTGCCATCCTACCCTCCCTTGGAGCCAGCCGACTATGCATGGTAACCTCTACAAACGATGAACTAAAATAAACCTCTTCTCCTTTAACATGCGGGTATTTTGTCCTAGGGATGAGAAAGTAACCAAGACAGTATGCCACATGACATGATTTGGGGGGAATATTTCTGAGACAGCGTCTCTCTATGCCTCCAACTCATGGCGACCCTTCTGCCTCAGCCTCCCAAGTGCCAGGATTATAAGCACGCACCACCACGCTGGCCCAAGAATGAACTTCTCATTACTATTGAATGACAGATGACTGCAACCAACTGCGCTGGTCTGTTGGGAAGAGCGTGAGTGAATACAATGGAGTCACTCAGGACGGCCTGGCTGTGGGAGCCGGTGAGGGAACCACACATCACGGCTCACCTGCTTCCACCACACGAACCCAGGACACCTTTTGTGGCTCACTGTTTCTAAACTTCTTTGCCTCTGAGGATGCGGTCCTTCCTTGGACTGGTACCAGCGACCCTCCCTTTCCTACTCCTTGACTGCTGGTACCTGCGGCTCTGATCTGTACCAGCCAGGACCCGCTGGGCACGAGGCAGCACTGTCCCAGGTGGGGTGAAAGTGGACGGGCCGGGCCAATGTGCACTCTGTCCCCGAAAGCCCCAGCAGAGACTCCGCGAGGGCCGCAGACCAGGCCGGCGCAGCGTCCACGCAACCCTAGGGAGAGGTCGCGTCACCCCGGGGTGGGCGGGGATTACCCACAGACGTCACGTGACACCTGCCCCGCCCTCCCACCAGAGCGTGCGCGGGGCATTGTGGGCAGAGGGGCGGGGGTTGGGAAGATGGCGGCTCCCAGCCTCCTTCACTGGAGGCGGGTTTCCTCCTCCACTGGGCCGGTGCCCCGAGCCCGGCACGGACACCGCGCCGTGGCCATCCGGGAGCTGATGATCATCTTCGGGGGCGGCAACGAGGGCATCGCCGACGAGCTGCACGTCTACAACACCGGTAGGCGCGGCGGCATCGGCGGCGCGCGGGCCCCGCCTGTGGGAGCGGGGGAGGGGCGGCGGGCGGCCGCGGCCTGACAGCTGTCACCGCGGGTCACTCGCCCTCGGCCGCGCCCGGACGGACCCGACCGCGCCGCGCCCTGCCGGCGGCCTGGAGGGCAGGTCACACCCGCGCCGGGAGCCCGAATCGCTCCGCTGTCAAAAAACAAAACCCGCTGCCACCGTTGCTGCCTTTTAGGAGGAGAGGGTCTGGAGGCCGAGGAGGGAAAGCAGCGGCCCTGGTCCGTCGGCCCCGGGGCTCCGGGAGTGCCCGCGGCGAGACCCCCGTCCGCGGCCCTCTTCCCGGCGGGAAGGGCTGGCCCGTGCACCCGGGCTCCGCTCCTTCAGGAGCCGGGGCGCCCGCCCATCCCAAGGCTCGCTGGCCCGGGCGCGGGGCGCTTGCCGCTGAACCTGGAATTTCGTTTTGCCCGCTTGTCAATCCTGTAGCTGTTGAGAGAAATCTGTTTCTTTGATGTACGGTTCATTCCTGAAATCTGTCCGAGTTTATCTCACGATCAACAACTTTTCTTTGACCAAACAACTTAACGGGATGGATTAACGGTGAATGATAGAGTGGAGCAGAGAAATTTTTGGTTTTTGCTTCCTTTCCTCTTCCTGACTCCCCAGCACAGAAGGTTTAGAAGTTACTTTATTTAGCATGGTATAAAAACTCTAGCTTTACAACAAATGAAACCTACTTTGAGTCTTTATCACCAATTGCCAGGATTAGCCTTCAAGTTACCAAACTCTTTTAAACCCCAGATTGTTTTTGTTTGTAAAATGGAGATATTTACCCGGTAGGGTTTTTATTAGGGCTTTCACCAGGATCACTGCTGATGTTTTAGTGATTCTTTGCTAGGAGACGTTTGGCAGCATCCCTGGCCTCTGCTTACTGCTGGCCAGTAGCCTCTCCACCTTCAGGTGCTCCAAATATTTCCATACACTGCCAGTCAGTATGCCCTGGGGCCAGAATCTTCCCCCACTGAGATACAGACACAGATGATACACACAGAATACATACTCATCACATGTGTTAACCATGACTGTGATTGATTTTAACACCCAGTTACCAATCAGTGGTTCCTACCAGCTGTTAGAGGAGACATCCCTCCAGGCTGTGCTGCCCATGGATTTGTCTGCGATGGTACCAGAATATTGGTATTTGGGGGAATGGTTGAATATGGAAGATACAGCAATGAATTATATGAGTTGCAAGTAAGTGTATTGAAAATGTATTATTTTACTCTGGAGCATTAATAATAATATGGCTCACAGTTCTTCAAAAGATTACAGAATTTCATTAACATATTTTAAATAGCATAAGTTTGCATTTTCTTTTTCTTTTTTGTGGTACTGAGGATAGAAACATCACCAGCTCTCCCTTCCCTCCCTCCCTCCCTCCCTTCCTTTTCTCCCTCCTTCCTTCCTTCCTCTCCTTCTTTCTCTTTCTTATCTTGGACAGGGTCTTGCTAAATTGCCAAGTGGGATCTGAACTTGTGATTCTTCAATCTTACCCAGTTTCACATTTTATAGCTTCAAAGAAAGTATTTACACTTCACTTAAAATTCCCAAGTTTTTAATGTCATTTGGAAATAATGTGCTTTGGAAACTACTGTTTTAGTATTAAAGGAATTACTACCTTTAACGTTAATCATTACTTTTTTTTTCTCCCAGTAAAACAGAAGAGAGAGGGATTATGGTTTCATTTAACCTTTCTAAATTTGACTCTTATTAAATCAGAATTATACCTCTTGTTTTCTGTTGCTCTTGGTCTGTGCATGGGTCCTCAGGGTCATGTCATGAGAGTATTTGCCAGCTGACATATATGGGTAGGTTAGACCTAGTCACGAGCAGCTCATTTCAAATACTGTTTCAGGTAAATAAAACACTTGTGGCTAGAGAACACATTGTAGAGTTTGGCTTGTTAAATGATCTTTATAATTATTTAAAGCTTAAAATAGCTAACATTTACAAGTTGCCTAATATCACAAGGTAGAAATGCATGCATTACATTTAATCTTAAAGTTATATTACAGTATAATGAATAATTATTCATTTGTAACATTAAAATTGTTAGTGTTGGGCCGGAGATTTAGCTCAGTGGTTCCGGTGCCTGCCTCGCAAGCGCAAGGTCCTGAGTTTGATCCCGGTAACCACATACAATGCTGGGCGTGGTAACTCACGCCCACCAGCAAAATCAATACCACATACCACAGTGCTGGGCGTGGTGGCTCACACCTGTAATCCCAGCACTCGGGAGGCAGAGACAGGAGGATTGCTGAGTTTGAGGCTTGCCTGGGCTACATAGTGAGCTCAGGGCCAGACTGAACTACAAAGCGAGACCCTGTCTCAAAAAAAAAAAATTGTTAGTGTTTATTATTATTCCAAGTTCACTATACCATTGTGGAAATCCATGTATTAGAAGATAAATCTGAATTTCTACTAGAACATATATTTTAATTCCAAAAGTTAGTGGCTTACTTGTCTCTTGCTTGAGAAGTGGCTGATGGCCCTCGGATTAACATAAACTTTTTGTGGTGTTGCACTGCTATACTTGCCTCCCAACGTTGTCTGAGTGTGTTTGTGCCCTTTCTTTAGGCAAGTCGTTGGTTATGGAAGAAGGTGAAGCCCCACCCCCCGCCTTCTGGTTTACCTCCATGCCCTCGGCTGGGACATAGCTTCTCTTTGTATGGTGACAAGTGCTATCTGTTTGGCGGTCTGGCAAATGAAAGTGAAGATTCAAACAATAATGTTCCCAGGTATGCTCTTTTCCACACCCAGTGCTTATTTTGTGATCTAGGTTAGGAACCTTTGATTTCTTCCATCTTTAAAATGAAAATTCCAGAGGATTCAGCCCAGGACTTTTCTCACTTATCTATGTCTTCAGTCCTTTTTTTATCTTTCATTTTGAGGGAAGATCTCCCTAAGTTGTCAAGGCTGTTCTCAAACTTGTAATCTTCCTACCTCAGCCTCCCCAGAGTACAGAGATTACAGGCATTTAATTATTATAAGAGACGAAACTTAACTTTTTGCACTAAGCATGATGATGAACACATTTTTTCTTGTATTTGTGTTTTCTTTTGTTCTTGGAATATATGTTTTCAAATCCTGCCTTCACTAATGAGAAATCATCTTATTAAATCAGTATTATTATAGCTGCTTGTATCAACATGTTTGTATATCTTGAGCTGTGATGTTTGTTTGCTATGTCATGCATGATAGTGAAAACTAACAGATGGTAGTTTTACAATCGGTTTCCTGGCTGGAGATGTAGCTCAGTGGCAGAGCCCTTGCCTGGTAATGTCCAAGGTGCAGAGCGCAAGCCCAATGGCCCCCACCCAACCCACCCAATTAAGTTACTGTGGGAATTTGGGAACAAAAGTATCCCTGTAAAATTAAAATTTTCATTCCCATTGTTCATAAAGCAGTGGTTAACATGATTTACACAAACATACACTTTCCGATTTATTCCAAATAATCACTGTTTTTCTTGTATAGTTTTCAACGTATATGTTTTGCTCTTCCTTATGTGAAATTCCTTAATTATGCATACATATATATATATGTGTGCACACGTACATATATATGTACGTACATATATACGTATATATGTACATACGTATATATGTACATATATGTATATATATATATGGGGGTTTTTTTAGTGTTTTTAGACAAGGTCTTGCTTTGTAGTTCAGGCTGGCCCTGAGCTCACTCTGTAGCCCAGGCAAGCCTCTGCCTCCTGAGTGTTGAGATTATAGGTGTGAGCCACCATGCTCAGCCTTATGGTATGTGGGATCAGGGATTGAACTCAGGACCTTCCGCTTGTCAGGCACATGTTGGAAACATTGAGCTAAATCCCCAACCCGAATTTTTGTATTCTTTTTGTTGATGTTATGAATGGATTTTTTTTTCTTAATTTCATTTTTGGAGTTTACACTGCTAGTGAATGGAAATGCAGTTGGCTTTATATTTCAGTCTTCTCTCCTATGACTTAACTGAATTAACTTCTTTCTAACCATTTTCATGGAATTCCTTATATAAAAAAGAAAAAAAATATGTTCTTTTGTATGTCCAAATACTTTGCTTTGGCCTTTTTAAATTTTTTTTTTTTT
>PVIC010007622.1:0-50421 GCA_004025085.1 Thryonomys swinderianus | reverse complement strand
AAACTCTTGCTACCCTGGTCCCAAAGCCTAGGTTTTCTTTATTTGCCTAAAATATAACCCCAGTAGCATAAAAAGGGTTAAGTGGGACCTCTAATCCTAGTGTTTTGAGGAATCTCCACACTGATCTTCACAGTAGTCACACCAGTCTACATTCCCGCCCACAGTGGAGAAGCATTCCTTTCTCGGTACAGCCCCCCAGCGTTGTTGGTTAATTTCAAGATCACATCCATTCTTTGTGGACTGAGATGAAATCTCGGTGTTTTCATCTGCATCTCTCAAATGACCAGTGATATTGAATTCTTCAAATATTTTTTAGCCGCTTTTAGTTCTTCATCTGAAAAATGTCTGTTCATTTCAGACATTTTTTGAATTCGTTCTTTAAATGGGTTAGAGGCTGATTTTTTAAAAGTTTTTTTATATACTCTAGATAGCAACCTTTTGAGAAACAGTTGGTAAAGATTTTTTTTTTCCCCCATATTGTAGGTTGTCTTTTTGCTCTGTTGGTGCTTTCTCTTGCTATTTCCTGCTAGGTATATACTGAAAGAATTAGAATCATATCACAGTGACATATGTGCACCCGTATTTATAGGAACTCAGTTTATAATAAATAAATCTTGAAAACAACCCAAATGTCCATTAATGAGAGACTGAATAAAGAATATGTGGGTTTTAAAAAAATAAAATGGAGTATAACTCTGCTGTAAAGATGATAAATTTGTGTCATTTACATTCAAATGGAGGTACCTTGAAGACATATTTAAGTGAAATAAATATGACACAGATGTGTAAACACCATATCTTTTCTCTGTTATGAGAAACTAAAGGTATAAATGAGTTGTAAAAAGTATGATATGTATTATGAAATAGGAAGAAAAGTTCAAAAGGAAAAGGGTGGTAGGGGCTAGTAAAGAAGGGAAAGAAAAAAATTTGATGGTTAAAAAAAGGGAACAAAACTTATGTACATAAGTGATGGAATTTTAGGGAGGGCAAGGGAATGGGGAAAAATGAGAATCAAGATGTGTCATGTACAGGCACACATTCTCAATATTGAATATGATCATAGCGTATGTTTAAAATGTAGCAATAAGGCCCGGAGATTTAGCTCAGTGGTTCCAGTGCCTGCCTCGCAAGCGCAAGGCCTTGAGTTCGATCCCAATAACCACATATAATGCTGGGCGTGGTGACTCACGCCCACCAGCAATCAGTACCACATATCACAGTGCCGGGCATGGTGGCTCATGCCTGTAATCCCAGCACTCGGGAGCCAGAGGCAGGAGGATTGCTGAGTAGTTTGAGGCTTGCCTGGGCTACATAGTGAGCTCAGGGCCAGCCTGAACTACAAAGAGAGACCCTGTCTCAAAAAAAAAGTATCAATAAAATCAGTTTTATTATTTATTATTTGAATTACTTATTAGCACATTATATATTCAGCTCACAATCACACTCTACATTGGAGAATTTGTACCAGTATATGACATGAGTTAATTCTCATTTTTACCCATATACCTACCCACCCCACAACCTCCCACCCCCTATACACATATGCTTTCTTTTTCTTTTTAAATTATATTTATTCTTGTAATAAAATCAATTTTAAAGAAGAGTATATTCTATTTCTGGGCTGTTGGTCAGCGTTTTCTAATATGCTAATGAAGAGGTTCAAAAAGAGTTAGGTAGGATGATGATCAAGTACCTCCAAAGGTAAACCTGTATTTCCCTGCTTTACTGAGAAACATTAGCAGCCTTACAATACAAGGAGAAGAACAAGATACCCAACAATGACATTAGTACTTATTGTATTCTTAGACATGTTAGTCAATAAAAAAGAATCAGAAAGAATAGAGCAAGAACTAGGGGAAAATATAAAATTATGATTTTTAAAAATTTGATTTTATTGGTACATTTTATACATACAATGTGATCACATTTAATATTGAGAACTTGTGCTGGTAAATGACACATCTTGATTCTCAGTTTCCTCCTTTCCCTGCCCTCCCTACAGCCTTGCCCTCCCTCTATATACATAAGCTGTTCTCTTTTTTTCCACTATCAAGTTTTTTCTTTCCCTTTTTGACTTTCCCTGACCAACCCTTTCCCTTTTCTTTTTGCATATTTTCTTCCTATTTTATATTACCTATCATACATTTTGGCATTCATTTACACCTAGGGTGTTTTATACTAGAAAAAAGATACAGCACTTACGCATCTATGTCCTATTTATTTCACTTATGAGTGTGTCCTCAAAATATATCCACTTGAGTATAAATGATTTAAATTATCGTTCTTTATGGCTGAGTAATATTCCATTTCACAGAAAAGCCATATCTTCTTTATCCAGTCCCCTGTTGATGGGCATTTGGGCTGTTTCCAAAATTTGGCAATCACAAACTGAGCTGCCATAAATATGGGTGTATGTATATCACTGTGGTATGATTCTTTTAACTCTTTTATGTAAATACCTACAAGGGAATAGCCAGGTCAAATGGGACCCCCTGAGTCCTAATTTTTTAAGGAATCTCCACAATGGTTGCACCAGTCTACATTCCCACAAACAGTGGACAAGGATTCCTTTCTTCCCACAGCCCCACTAGCTTCTGTTTTCATGATAGCAGCCATTCTTTCTGGAGTGAAATGGAATCTCAGTGTTGATTTCATTTGCATCTCTTGAATGACTAGCAATATTGAATATTTCACTATGTGTTTCTTTGCTGTTTTTATTTCTTCATCTGAAAAATGCCTGTTCATTTCAGATACCTATTTTTGAATTGGGTCTTTAAATTTGGTGGGGGCTGATTTTTAAAGTTCTTTGTATACTCTAGATAACATTTCTTGTTCAGAAACAGCTGGTAAAAATTCTTTCCCATATTGTAGGTTGTCTTTTCACTCTTTTGTTGGTTTCTTTTGCTGAGCTAAAGCTTTTTAGTAAGATGAGATCACAATTATTGATTCTGCTGGTTCCTTTGCTGAGGTTTTGTTCATAAAGCCTTTCCTTAAGCCAATGTCTTCAAGAGTTCTGCTTAACCTGTTTTGCAGCAGGTTTACTGTTTCTCATTTAACATTTTGGTCTCTAATCCACTTTGATTTTATTTTGGTGCATAGTGAAAGGGATAGATCTAGTTTTAACCTTTGGCAAGTTGAAACCCAGTTTCTCTGACTCTATTTGTTAAAGAGGCTGTCTTTCTTCCATTGAGGATATTTGGTTCCTTTGTCAAAGATGTAATGGTTTAGTATTTTTGGATTGTTTTTGGATCTTGTAGGCTGTTCCACTGATCCTTGGGTCTTTTTCATTGCCAGTACCATGCTATTTTTTATTACAGTGGCTTTGTAGTATAGTTTCAAGTTGAGGATTGTGATACCTCCTGCCATGATCTTTTTGCCTAGAACTGCTTTTGCTATTCTAGGTCTCTTGTGGTTCCAGATGAATTTTTGGATTATTTTCTCTAGCTCTGTGAAATACATTGTTGGGATTTCAACTGGAGTTGCATTGAATCTATAGAGTGGTTTTGGTAGTATGGCCATTTTGACAATATTGGTTCTGTGTTCTGTTTGCCAGTATCTTATTGTGGATTTTTGCATCAATATTCTTAAGAGAGATTGGCCTTGATTCTTTTTTTGTTGGATCTTTTTCTGCATTGGGAATCAATGTAACATTTCCTTTCAGGAATGAATTTGGGTAAAAATTATGATTTTTTAAAAAGATCGATTATAAAGTGCAAATTAAAGAAAATTAAACATAAAAAATATTCAGACTAATAAGAAAGCTCAAGAACTTGCGAAAGTTTAAAATATCAGTAACTTTTTACATAACAGTAATATTCATTTAAAAAACATAATGGAAAAGGATTATGATTTTCTTAAAAGATAACCCTAAATAAAAATTATTAAAAATAAAACCCAGGTACCTTTGATGCCATCTATTTAATCCCTGCCCAACTCTGGACAGTTTGAGATTAATGTGTTTAGAGCTTTCTGTACCTGACATCATAGACTTCTTACTCAGACTGTTACTTCTTTATAGGAAGGACCCGCACAGGAAGCTGAGAAGCCATAAGCTACTGGTGGCCAGAAAACGAACTTGCAGTTTTTAACTTCAGTTCATAAAAGCAGGGTGGAAATGGTATACAGAGAACACCCAGACAGCAATAACAGAGATAACAGAGAGTGCCAATTTTCTAAGTAAATACAAGTACTGTAGAAAGCATTTCTCATTAGCCCTTTTCAGTTACCACGTCTACACTAAAGCAAAGATGTGTGAAAATCTAAGCAGTAAGGAAAAGGTCATTTAGGAAATCTGTGCACCCAAAAGGAGTCCTGGGAGGGTAAAATGTATAGAGACAGGTTTATCTTGTTGTAGGTGCTGCATAGACATTAGCTTTTGCCTCGTCTCAAGCTCCTTTCTCCACTCCAGGCCCCTTCTTAAACATACGGGCACCTCACTGGGGTGGTTTGGCACCGGATGTCTCCTCCTCTCTGCTTTCTTTATTCTATTTCAGACACTTGGGTGAATTGTCATGCCTGATATGGTCGATTTCAAAGCCAAGCCTAGACGATGTGAATAATTAAAATCATGAAATTTAAACTCTCAACTGAAACATTTCTGAGTCCTGCACACAGAGGAAACTAGAATTGGACAGAAGAAGCCAAACCACAGCCAAACAAAAAAGGCTGAAAATCCAGCATTTTAGGTACCACAGAAAATTAAGCACAGCAGGCAGAAAGGCAGCAAAGTTTATTTTGAATTTGGGCCAAGAGTGAGCCAGGAGAAAAACAAACAGACAAACAAAAACTCTCTGGGTACAATGTCTTATTCAACTAAGGTTTGGTGGATACACTAGTTCACCACTGAGTTGATCCCAATAGGTGATGGTCTATCGCCCAAGCCACTGACCACATGAGCATATGCACATAAAACTATGCAAGGCCACATATTGTCTTTAAACACAATAGTAAATGAAAAGTCTTTGAGGGAGACCCAGAATAGTTCATGTTGGCTTCTGCGGTTACCCCAGTGCCTATACCCTTTAATTCTGCAAATACATGTGCTGAAAAACTTAACAAAGATTCCACCTATTAGGCATGTGTCTCTTGTGGGATCTAAGAGCTCCTTCCATCAAACCAGCACATGCAAAAGAAAAATATACTTACACTTATCTACACACAAACACAGATGCACACAGACCCACAGTTTATTCCTGCCATGCATGAATGCACAGACACACGTACCTATTTTGACACACATCTTGACATTCATATACATACTGGCCATTCTCTGGCATTACATAAAACTCAAAAAAAGGAAGTATGGAAATTCAGCATTAAAATAAAATGTACAAACTTTTTTTTTTTTTTTTTGAGACAGGGTCTCACTTAGTAGTTCAGGCTGGCCCTGAGCTCACTATGTAGCCCAGGCAAGCCTGAAACTCAGCAATCTTCCTGTCTCTGCCTCCCAAGGGCTGGGATTATAGGCGTGAGCCACCACGTCCAGCATAAGAACTTTTTTTTTTTTGAGTAGGAAATTTTATTGAGAGAGAAAGCTTCTGCCTTAAGAGAGACAGAAGGGGGGCCCGGAAAGTGGGTAACCCCCCTATAAGAACTTTTTAAATGGGACACAAAAATTTAAAAACACAATCTGAGGAAAAATCTGATCATACCCTTAAGTTTCTCTCTTTGAGTACACCCATTTTCACCCTACTATGCAGTATTTAGCATAATAGCCTCTGTTGGAACTGGAAAAATTCAAATTTTCCCTTAAAATACTTTTCCAGAGACACAACTCAGGAATGTACACTGGAATAGGGACAGGGATGTAATTTGGGCTTCCCATACCTACTAATATTCATACATGGAATACCTAACAGGTAGATATTCTGTTTTTTCTCACTCCCATAAAAACACAAAATTACATTATTCATGAAGGTCACTATCTCCAGCAGCTAATGAAACAAAGAAGTAGAAAAATCTTAGCATAGTTACCAATAATCTCACTCCTTTAAGACAATTTACATGTATTGTGTGGGTTACTACATTAGCAAGTGTAATGATGGTTTAGCTCTAAAATGTAGTCCAAAAGTCACATGCTGGAGCTTGGAACCAATTGATGGGCTTTTGGAAGATGATTGGATCATGCAGATTTTAACTTCATCAGTGGATTAATCCACTGATGGATTTATAATGTGCTGACGTTAACGGATTAATGGGAAATGACAGAGACTTCAGAAGCAGGGCCCTGTGGAACAGAATGGGTCCTGAGGACATGCCCTTGAAGACAACATATTGTTCCCGGCCTGTAACTCTGGTTCTTTGCTTCTCTGTCTCTTTTTGCTGGTGCCATGAGGTGAGCGATTTCCTTCTGCTCTTTCATTCCACCATGATGCTGCTGCCTCGCTGCGGGCTTAAAAGACAGAAACCTCTGAAACTCTGATTCAAAATAAATCTTTCCTCCTTTGTGTTGATTTTTCCCGGACATTTTGTCACAGTGATGGAAAGCTAATACAGAAAATGTATGCACACCATTTAAGGTACTTTTGGAGAAATCACTCATCCAGTGTTCAGAGCGTCTACTTTCTGTCTGTCTTGGCTGTAGAAGCCACAAGGTCTTCCCTCCAGGAGCTCTCTGGTTGCATGCTCTCTGCTTCATTCAAAGTCTTTGTCCTTGTAACATTCGCCAAGGATAAGAAAAATAGGTTTCTATTTCCCCTGGTTGGCAACAGAGAAAAACCAAATGAGTCATTCTGGAAGCAGAGGGTTCCATGGCATGCTGGAAAATTCTTAAGATTATTGGAACAAATTGTCCTTGCTGATTGGATGGAGAAATCTGTGCCATGTCCAGTATAGAAAAAAATCGTTTAACAGCCGGGAAAGCACATGAACTGTCTTCTTAAATTTAATCCTGATGACTACAGAAAAATTTTCTGTCTCTAGGCCTAGGGTTATTTTAGCATTATTACCAATATTTAGCCCCGCCCCTCAAAAATATTAACCAATCTGAATTGTTGTATGGCTGGGCTGGGAAAATTCCATAGTAGGGCTGGACGGGATACTTTTGGTTTGCGTTTGGCAATGGCTACCTTGGAACCAATCTCCTGTGACTTGTGGCAGAATCAATCAGGATTAAGCAAAGGAGTGGTAGTAATGAAACGCTTCCTGGGCTACACCTTGCATTCAGAGGTCCCCTGACACATCTGGAAGAAACTAATGCATTGCACACAAACCTATTTTTCTCATGCGCGGATATAGGATATAATCAAATACCCCTGGATCCCCTCCTAAGCTAAGTGTCACCAATGATGTCCTTGTTTTAGAGGTATAGCCACCATGTTGTTTCTATAGTCTACTAACCAAAGAAATTCAGCCATAATTTCACTTTTGAGCTCCAGGCTTGAATCCACAACTTTCTGCTGAATTTCTCTGATATGTTTTTCAGGTATTACAAGCTCAGCATATTAATAGACTGCAGTGATTTGCCTCCAATATCTTCCCCCTCGACTGTACATTCTGTAGAGTAAGATTTGGTGAACATTTTTTTAATTGTTCACCAAATCTCTTCAATTATGGTATGAAAACAATAGATCATATGTAAATAAACACGTGTGGTTATTTTCCAATAAAACTTTATTTACAAAAACACAATACATTAGATTTGTTCTGTGGGCTATAAACCATCTATTCACACTTGAGCCAGAAATTCTTTAGCTGGTGTCGAATCAAAGCTCTTCTTGCCTCACCTTTGCACTCTCCAATTACTAAGTTTGGCTAGTCTTTAACTTATAAAGAGGTCTCATTTCCTTCACTCTACTACTATTTCCTTTAGTTCAATGGCAACTATTTGTGCTATTACTTTTTTTCTATTTATTAAGCTATTGCTTATTTGCTACTTGTGCTGGAAAA
This sequence comes from Thryonomys swinderianus, assembly GCA_004025085.1. Classification (NCBI taxonomy): domain Eukaryota; kingdom Metazoa; phylum Chordata; class Mammalia; order Rodentia; family Thryonomyidae; genus Thryonomys; species Thryonomys swinderianus. The sequence continues at coordinate 42,534 of PVIC010007622.1, read as the reverse complement.
TGTCTAAAAATTATTGAAACAAACTGTCCTTCCACTGATTGGATGGAGCACTCTGTACCATATGTGCCCTAAGTTGTCAAAAACAAAACATGCAGTGTGACCATGGACAGTCTTGTGGTCTCCACTGTTTTTATTTTGTTAATTTAGAAAACATTTGTTGGGCACCCGTTGTGTGTCACAAACATTATAACAACCACTGAGGTATTAGAGAGAAAAAGAAATACAGTCTTTCTCTACAGAGTTTATAAAGTACAAAGCATAATTTTTAAATTAAATTCTTTATTGGTACATTTTATAGACAGCTCACAATCACACTCAACATGGGGAAATTTGTAACTAACTTGTGTCAAGTACTGGTACAAAGCATATTATTTTGAAGTCTATCAGATATCTCAATCTCTGACTTGAGCTTGTCTACTTAGCAAAAAATTCCTCCAGACAAAAAGATTAAACAGAATTTGTCAAACACTTGCCAAAGATAAACAAACTCTATATGTTCTATATTTGAATATAAACCAATTGTTTAAATAAGATCCAAGGCAAAACCAAAGAGTATATATAAATAAGAGTACATATATATATATACATACATATATGTGTTATTCTATAATAATTTCTAGAACATGTATTAAACAACTTGGGAGTATTATTTTGCCTCTAAGCAATGGTTCTGAGTGTTTTAAACATCAAATTGTGCTTGTAGTGATGGAAATTACTAAATAAATTTAATTCATCACAGAATGCATTATCTATCTTAGAAGCTGGAACTTTTATAGGAGAAAGAAAAGGAAGATGAATAGCATTTTGCAAACCTCATTTTGCATTAGAGAGAGACTAGATAATGTTTAAAAATAGCAATATGATCTCAGACAAAAAACGAGATCATAGTAGGAAGAAATGAGTCTTGGGGCTAGAGAAGTTAAAATCTGGAAGACCCTATTGGACATTAAAAAGCTGGATACATACATGCATGTGTTGTATATATGCTTTTTCTGAATTATTATATAATGTATAGTATACAGTATAATACATGTAAATAATATAATATACACATAAATATTATATATACATTTTAGTATATGTGCTGCCGAAGTGAGCATGAAATATTATATATACATACTACAAAGGATATACATAATATCCTATTGATAGTATGTCAAAATATACATTTTAGTAAGTTATATATTTATATATCTATAGTATCTATGTCTATTTATCTCTCTGTGTTTCAGTGGGCATATAAAGACCGCCCTTGTCTTAAAATGTAGTCCCTGGAAGGGAAGCTGTGGATGGGACAGTCAGCACAAGGCAGCTTCTTCCAACAGTTGTGTTGGAAGAACACGACTTTCTCAGGGCAGGCGTCAGAGTCCATGTGAGCAGCTGTGTGGCCTCCTGCTGGGATCCCAGCATGAATATATCAGCGCTGGCATGGGCTTGTCTTGCCATCCTTCAAGTCTCAACTTCTTGAAGAGTCTATGAGGACCTGAAAGAAATCATGCATGGAAGCCTCACTGGAGGGCTCTTCCCTTCCCCGGACAGCAATGGCACATTTGTGAGTGCCGTGAATTACTTACTCTAAAATCCATGGTTTCATGCTTGACCCAAGGAAAGCGTTTCACACAGAGCCAAAAGAGTAGACCTAGGGTGCAACTTGGGTCCCTGACGTTTTCTAGCGTCTGATTCCCGAGAGCGAAATAGATGGCTGCACTGTGCTGTACAGAGTTCACTTCCTGCCTCTAGCATTTACTTAATACTTTTATGCCTAGTGGTTCTCCTTTAGAACAGCACATAATAAAGGAACAAAGTAGAAATTTTTCTCCTCAAATTCTTGTTCCTTGAATTTTTCTAGATAACATGCATGAATTTCATGCAAAAGTTCAAAAACTTACAACCTTCGGCATGAATGGGTAAATGTGAGACTTAAAGTATTTATTTCCAATGGTGTATTATATTTGTAGTTTATTTACTGGGCCTTCCCTGATGAAGAATGTTATTACCTGCCTCTCTTGTTACCTTTCTTGTTGGTTTTGGGTAGTGAAACTGAACGTTTGTGTGAACATATGTGTCTTTTCTGATCCTGTAGCTTTAAAAGCTACTGCGTGTTCTGCTTTCACAATATTCCTGTGTTCACTAGGACACAGGTAAGCAGGGATAAAGACAACCCTTTCAATGTGGGTCTCAGAGAAAAGAACTATTATTGTGATCTACGTGTAGCATGAGCAAGAAATACAGCTTCATTGCTGTGAGTCAACCTGGGATTATTTGTTACTGCGGTGTTATTTAACCTATATTGACTAATAAACTCTTTATCAAACTGCTCTCAGTTTATCATTCTGTAAAATAAATATGAGGGAATACATACTAGAAAACTGTTGAAACAAATCAATTGGTCAGTACAAAACACTTAACCCAGTCTAGCATTGGATAAGTATTAAATAAACGTTGCTTATCATAAAACTATGTGAAAATTAATGTCCACAGTGTCTCGGAGCTTGTGCTACTGCTTGATACACCAGTAGGAATGAATATTAATTAGGATGATCCTACTGACAGATTAATTTTGCAAAAGCCATTTCATTGCTAGCATGTTGCGTGAAGGCAGGGGTTACTGCCATGCTGGGGGTGAGGAAACTGAGGTGTGAGGGCTTCCTGTTCCCTGAGCCTCATTTTCTATCTCTTCAAGTAAGAGGATGTTTGGCTCCATGGGTTTCTGATGTCCTGGCAATTTGTACAGTCAGTGTCACTCTAGCAGAATATATTTTAGCTTTACAAATGGCACATTCAAAGAATGAAACAGTGGAAAGCAATCCTGGGGGACATATGTTTATTCCGGGTCAGCAGTACAGGGAATTTGGATTCCAGGTGTTCAAGCAAAGTCCTGGGGTGCAAAAAGGCTCTGTAGCCTCCCCAGGAGATGCCCCTCCTCTCACGGGTCCCAGGCCACGCAGGGGGTGGCAGGGAAACAGCCAGACCTTTGAATTCCAGCTTGGTCTGCATTCTGTGGTCATGTCTTCTGGGAACTGTGGCTGACGTGTGTGACAAACATTCCACTCGTGTCCCATAGTTCTGCATGTGTAACAATCCAACACCTGCTCCCGAGGGACAGATCAAACTTAAAAGGGCCCTGACATCTCCAATTTTATCACTAGGATTTCATGGTCTCTGAGAGTTCACACAATAGCTGAGGGCTGGGTTTTAGCCACACTTCTATTTCATTAGAGGAATATTCGCTAAGACTGTAATTTACAAGAAATAAAACACAATATACCGCAAATTTGTAGTACAAAAGAGGGGCTAGCCTAGGAAAATGGTACCAGTGGCAGTGTAAATTGATAACAACTTTGGAAAGCAAATTTTTAAATCTATAAAGAACATCAAAATAGTGTATTTTATTAGACCATGCAACTAAATAAACTTCAGGAAATTTATTTTAAGGAAATAGTTCCCTACAAGGGTAAAGCTAGGGTAGAAGAAATTACTTGAAAAGATATATTTGTTACCTTTCATAACAGTAAAACTCTAGAATCAACTTTAAAGTCCCTAGAAAGAAAGCTAGTTAAATAAATTATGCCATAAGCCCTCTATTAATTTATAATTTTATAATTTTTAAATTATATTTTAAATATACATCCTTGGTAAACTGTCTATGACACAAGGTTAAAGGAAAAAGCTAGATATACCATGTCTCTGTATAAAAAAGGGAAAATGGCACTCGGGAGGCAGAGACAGGAGGATTGCTGAGTTCGCGGCGGCTTGCCTGGGCACCATAGTGAGCTCAGGGCCAGCCTGAACTACAAAGCGAGACCCTGTCTCAAAAGCAAAAAAAAAAAAAAAAAAAAAAAAAAAAAAAAAAAAAAAAAAAAAAAAAAAAAAAAAAAAGGAAAAATGAAAAAAAAAAAAAAGAAAAAATGAGTAATGTGCTTGATTTATTAAAATAGCAAGACAATCTTTTCTTTATTGATGGGGACATGATTGTATTATTGAAGCCAGTAAATAAATTTTCATACATAGAAGACATCTAAGAAGCATCAAATCAATCTAGTCTTTTAGTCAGCTGTTCCTTTTCATTAGATTGATTTTATTAGTACATTATATATATATATATGTGTGTACATCATAATCACACTTGACATTGAGAATTTGTACCAGTACATGGCACAACTTAATTCTCATTTTTTCCCATTCCCCTACTCACCCTACAATTTGCCTGCTCTATATATAAGCTTTGTTTCTTTTTTTAACCATCAGATGTTTTCTTTCCCTTCTTTACACACCCCATCCCTTTTTCCCTTTGAATATTTTCTTTTTTTTTTGAGACAGGGTCTCATTGAGTAGTTCAGGCTGGCCCTGAGCTCACTATGTAGCTCAGGCAAGCCTTGAACTCAGCAATCTTCCTGCCTCTGCCTCCCTCCTGGGATTACAGGTTTGAGTCAGCAAGTGTGGGATTTGTGGTATGTGGTACTGATTGCTGGTGGGCATGAGTCACCATGCCCGGTTTTGTTGTATGTGGTTACCACAGATCGAACCAGGGACTTTGTGCTTGCTAGGCAGGTGCTGGAACTACTGAGAAAAATCTCCAGCCTGCCTTTGAATATTTTTTATTTCACAGTATCTATCATATATTTTAGAACTCATTTACATCTTCACTTTCATCTTTTTATGTTATAGTGTGTGTTCTTTTGAGGGAAAGAGAATTAGTATTCTATGTAAAGTATTATAGAACTATGAGTTGTTTTTATATACTTGATGTTTTTAGAAGAGAATGCATAGTGATTTTTCATGAGTTTATTTGTAGTTATGGTTTTACTGCAATGCAATTTGAGTACTTTTTAGACCTAATGCCAAGACAAAATGGTCAAGGTTTGTTTTAATGCCTGCATAGAAAGGAGACAAGGAAACATCACACAGGCAGGGCGAATCATCAAGAAAAGGTAAACCACATACTATTATTGCAGAGTGATCACTAGCTTCCAACTGCTGTGAAGGCAACTTTGGCTAAAAGCAATTTCCTAAACTAGCATCTTCACAGACTGCTGCTCTAGTGAGTCTTACTTAGCTAGTGCTTGTCTCTTGCAATTCAAAATCTCCCTTTTCATGTCTTCAGCCAATTTTCACTTCCTAAAGTCAAGCCTCAGCTTGGAGCTGGGACTCCCATTCTTGCTGGCACCCAAGCCTGTGAAAAGATGCTTTTATCTTTGAAGGAATGTGCTAGTGCAAGAAGCCAACACCCATCACAGTAACACCGACTGGAGTCTACTCAAATGTGCTAACATTCAGAGGAGGTGTGGTGTGGTGGAAGCCACTCTGGGTTAGAGACAGATGGTGAAGATTCCAGTTTTGCCCATTGCTTGATTTTATAACCTTGACCAAAGTCACTTAGGGTCTCAGAGCCTCTTTCATCAATGGATGATAATAAACACTATTTCAACCTAGTTGTCACAGTGATTGAAAAAAGATAACACATACAAAACACATGACACATAGTCAACACTCAGCAAATAGTATCTATCATTACTCTCTCAAGTATTTCATTGAGCAAATATAACTAGGGGTGTGATCTACATGATAACATGTGAAGTGACTCAGATGATAAAAAAAAAATCAACAGCACTATTGCTTCATTCTGAGTTTTCTCTTCTAGTTTTTTCCCCTTAGTGATTTTCACTGGTTAGCACCTAGCTCTTTATAGATTGTATATGTTGTATTTTGAAAACTGCACAGGCAAATAGAGAAAGGGGAAAAAGAACAGTAAGAGGAGAGGCATGGGCTGTACAATCTATAATTTATCAATATAAGAAGACAAGTTGATCTTAAAACTAAGTAAATAACACTTTAAGGCATGAAGAAATATTTTTGTTGATTTTGTCGCACTTAAGGTCCCCATAATTTTGGTATTTGAATGTTAAATCTTTTGTGTCCATTATCTTTTAGTGGTGTGTATTTCAGTTATTTATTGTTCATCTCTCCTTCTAATGGCTGAGGATGGGGTTAGGAAAGTAGGGAGCAATTTCTCACTGCCTCTTTTCTTGATGCCAGTGTAGCCAGGGCATAGACAGACAACCCAAACTGAGCCAAGTATATAGATCAGCTAGTAAATTAGAACCAGAAGCAAGAGACTCCACAGGAGAGCCAAAGGCAGACTTGATCACTGTAGCACACAGCAGCCATGGCCTCCGCCATCAGTGTCCAGTGCTGGCAGAGCTGGCAAAAGGGCAAAGCACCATCTCATCACAGGGGAGGCCAGATGGCACGTGACGAGTGATGGCCACAGTGGGGTTATGTGGTCCTGGCCTGAAAACCTACTGCTGTCTGATTTCCAGATGTTTTAAAATCTGTTTATTCTCCAAAACTTCTTCGAGTTTACGCGAATTATAAAAATTCTTCTTATTTCCCTAAGATGTTAGATATTCTTGCTTGCAACCGAGAAGCCTGGCTGCCATATCATTTTTCTTCCCCTGAGCCTTCTCCAGTACCTTGTGTCCTCCTTCCATGTGGATGACAGCAGTGCAGCTGAGATCTCCCGTGTGGTCTCAGCCTTCAGGCTTCACCGGTCCCTCCCCTTGTAGCAATCCACAGAAGGAGGAACTGAGTTGATGATCAATTCTGTGTCTCGATGTTTAACAGTGTTCGTGCTATTCATAGAGTGAACAGGCTGTTTGACCCTATGTTTCTTCCCTTGGACTGCTCTGTTTTGCCTCTGCTCAGATGTTTACAGTTCCTAATTTATATTTACATATATCATTTTTGGTGTGTGCTTAGGTTTAATTGGGTGCACTATGGTTGACGCCAAATTCTTTTAGGGCATTTAGTGTGCAACCTTATCACACACTTGTAAACACAGCCCTCATAACGTTGAGCTTGGTTTCATCGCATTTTTTCATAATTGAGCCATCATGAAGTATGTACAAAGTGTGGTTACCCTGAGAGAAATGAGGCAAAGTCTTCTCCCAGTCATTAAACATAACAACCACAATTCAAAATGTCTGCTTGACATGAAGATCCATGCAGGCCCTTTTAGGAATGCAACTGGGTTTAATGTAGTGACAGATGACTCTCCGAGACATTTTGCTTCTTGAATTTTCTACACAGCTTATTAAAACTACTGGAAAATACTATCCATTCATAATTAGGAAATAGTTCCCCTGCTTATGATCCTGTATGGCCCACACACAACTCCCATCCCCAGAGAGCAGGAAAGTTTTCCACCCAGTCTTGGCCTTTTACTAGCCTCCCCACTGTGTGTGTGTGTGTGTGTGTGTGTGTGTGTGCGCACGCGCATGCGCACATGGGTGGGTGGTTGCTTTGCTTCTGCTTTCAAATTGAAATCTGCCCTGACCAGAGCCCAGAGGCAGCTCTGGAGACCCAAGCCTCTCTGTTTTTATTCTGAAAGCTTTCAGATATGAACTGGCCTTGGTTCCTTTCACAAAGCTGTCTGTGTGTGTGAGCCAGTTTCTTGCACTAAAGCATCTCTCTCCAAAGTCTAGGTCTGGGGACAAGAAGAAGGAAGTCTGTTCCAGCCATATTCTCTGATCAGCATTTCTAGCAAAGCAGCAATTATTTTGATGCTCATTTCTCTGAGCTCTCTGTCTCATCTTGCTCCAAACACAGTGTGTGTGAATGAGCTCTCACACATGTCCAGCTGCAAAAGGGAGATGAAACATGTAAGCAGTTACCATGTGTTAAACCCCCAACGGTAGTAGAACTGTTAAGAAAACTTTCCAAACTGAGTGAAAAAAAATTACATGTTTAATCTGTTCTCTTCTCTCCATGCTACCAAAAGTGTCATTCTCTTTCTCTGCATTGTTTGAGCCATTATTTGCCTTCCATTACACTCTGTATTGCATTGTTTACTTGGTCTTTACCTAACACCTATTCTGTGCCAGGCACTGAGGGGGACCCCCGAGGAACCCCCAGAACACAAGGCTGTACACAAATGGCAAGAGATGGGGCTGAGGGGAAGGAACTGGCCACATTACAAAGGAGGTTGAGTGAAGCATTAAAAAATTGGGGGGTTTGAAATATGTTACCTACCTGCAAAACCAAGTCTGTGGCCTGTGGCAGGGTCACCAGCAGAGCTGTGGAACTTCACAGGTGTCACTTATATGCCATTCAGTGTAAAAGAGAAGCCAAGTAGAAGCACCCTGGGTCCCACCAACTCAGCCAAGAGTCTAGGAAATAATGCATTTCTGTTTTCTCTTCAAGTCAAACGACATATGACTCAGATCTGTCATCTTACTAGGCTTTCAAGAAACCCAGTCTCAAAGTCTTAGAGCCTCCTGGGTGTCCCAAAGAGAAGGGCCCTGTCTAACGCATCATGGTCATTGCAAACATCTTCACTGTCACTGTGTGAAATGGCTCCCTAAACTCCAGCTGTTTACATGCTACCAGTGAGGCCATGAAACTCTGCTACACCTGTGGCCATCAAGTAGCTAACCTCTTGCAGATTACTTCACTTTCTCAGCAGAAGAACATGCCAACCAATAAGCATGGGCTAACTATTGACCTAATAATCTTCCTCATCTCTGAGATGCTTTACCTACTTCCTGCTCACATTTCCCATCTCTTCTCTCCATCAAGGACATTTGGCATAAAGTTTTCTGTTAAACTTTGGCAAAGAGCAAAATGACCCTCAAAACAAACAGACAAACAAATCCAAACCTTGTCACCTCTAGAAGCTTCTAATTACTTGATCGAAAAATGTCATGAAATGCAAATGAATTAGAACGTGCTACAGGCTTGACACAGAGCTTAGGGGAAACACAGGACATGTCTTTCCATCCTGACAACCCAGTCCTGTCACACACAGTATTTGGCTTTGACACCACCTTATAAAGAGTCAGTGTTGTCTTGCTGAACACTTTCTCCTCTTCCTAGAAAACAGTAATTCTAAATTATTGAAGAAATTACTGTGCTCAGTATTAGAGATTTATGACCTTTTTCTCTTTTGCTTTGAACAGGGACAACAATCATCTGTCCAGCAGGAAGGTGGGCAGCACACTGGAGCTGTGCCTACATTATGGAAATCTTTTTCTCTTTCCTGCTGTCCTGGATCATGTCAAGCACTGCATGATATCAGGTAACTGCAAGATCTCTGTGGTCAGTCAAGCTGTGCATGGCCTTGGGTTTAACAGCCATCTTAGACCCTGGTTCGTCTGAGCTGGCATGACACGGAGCACTGGAGTCGGTGCCTGGGAGCAGGGCTGGGTTGAGAATGGTCCCTCTGGAGTAGAGTAAAGCCAAAGAACACTTGAAAGTTCCATAAAAAACTGCAACCAAAACATCAACCCAAGCTGGACAGAATCATGTCTGGAAAGTGGCAAATTCATAAAGACTGAGCAGAGGGTTGCGGAAAGTCTCACACCTGTCTGCATAAGGTGTAGATGGTGGGGATGAAGGCAGGGTTGCCACATCCCCCACTCCTGCTGGCTGTGGGCCTCCACGTGCACCGGTGTCCCTTTTCACTCCCTCTCATCCCACCGGAGAGGTTGGGGGTGGGGAGGGTTGTGACCTCACTGCTGAGCTATAGCCACTGGTCTCTGTTGAATGGGGTTAAAGCTCTCAGACAACTGAAAGTTGTCAGGTTAGGACTCTTTCTGGTTTTGTTTCCCCTGGGAACTATAGGGAAGTGGCAAATGGTGTGGGTAAGGGCCTCTGTCCTGCAAAGCCAAGCTGGCCTTGGACGAGTTGCTGCAAAGTCCAGACTGAGACTGAGGAACCTAGAGACCCTCCCTGGCTTTCACACCGAGCTACCTTCGCAAATCAGCTTTGACCGCAACACACACGGGCAGGTTTGGTTCTCCAGCCGCTGAAGCTTTTGTCTGGGTTCTGGAACGGTTCCACAGTGAGGCAAGGAAGGGCATTCTACTCGTTGGACACCTTAAAAACACCGAGGATGGTGGGATCCTTGGTGGAATTGGATTGCAACAATATCTAGGTAGAGCCAGGCAAGGTCTTCAATGTCTGGATGCTGCCTTTTGGCATGAAGCTGTAACATAGTCCTCATAAAGGCAAAAATACAGAGTGAGTCAACCACGGTTTCCAGCAAATCCAGGAGGGGGCAGACAGAAGTACCCCAGGTCATCATCAAGACATGGGAGCCTCTGTACCGTCACTCTACATGTGACTCCATCAGTCATTTTCGAGGGGACTCTGAAGACGGCCTTGCTAGAAAGAACTCGTGAGGTGCTAAGAAGCACAAGAAATTCACGTTCATTAGCTACGATGTGTGAAGAACTTTAGATTTAGTGGCTCATTTGAACCGTAGATAATCCCTGCACACTGAGCCTTCTCTCCTTTTTTATGAAGGAGAGGGGTGACCTGTTTGATGTCACCCTTCAATAAATGTGGGGCGGAGAACTGTCACCCAGTGACAACTCCCAGTAAAGTGCTCTTTTTAGAGATTATCTCGAGTGACCCACCTTCGCTTTGCTATCTCCATGCAGGTGTACTTGTTAGACGAAATCAATCAACTGATTCATAGTCACCATTTATAGAAATACTCTAACTATAGCCCCAGAACTGGGGAACATGTGGACCAACTACCAATCATCAGATCAAAAAGGTAGCTTATTATGTCTCTCAAAGAAGAAGCGAGTGCGATTACATGGCTGCCTATTTAGTCCTCAAACCCCATTTTGAAAATTGTTTTAGTACAGAATACTTTTAGCAAAACCCCAAATTGCTAAAGCCTCGGCTGAGGTTTCCAACGGGACACAGACAGCCATCAAGACAGGTCTACGCAGTCGGCCTTCCCACTGGTGGGTCCTGTGCCAGTGTCTTACTCGCGGCCTGCTATGGGATGGTGACTCATAACATAATTGCTTTATTTTAATCTCCAAGACCACAGGAATACATGATTTCAGAACAGAAAGACCGCACAACCATCAGAGTTCCTCTGCATAGATTTCCTTGCTTACATTGAATTAGAAGCAGCCAGATAACCTCAGAAAAGAATGTCACCACCTTCCCTGGTGGCTCAAGTACCCAAATTTTTATGTTGTAGTGAGATGAGTTTGGGATGAGTCTTTTGAGAACTAAGGGAAAATACTTTCATTTAGATTGTTTATTTGTTCCTTCGTTTATCCTGTATTTCAAGAGAATTTGTATGTATTTGTTTCTGGAAATATTGAAGTTGCAATGGGTAATGTTGATAAGAACTGATATAATTTCCATCATAAGAATCTAACACATAATAGGCACTCAAATATTTATTAAATGTTCTTGAAAGTGACATTTAAAAGAGAATATAAGTACGTATTATTTTACCGCCACCATAGCATTATATTTTAAATAATAAAACAAACAGGACACACAGTATTTAATTCTGGTTTTGGTGGTAGTAGACTGTAGTATTTCAGAGAAAGCTGTTGGAAAGAAAGATTATTATTATTATTATTATTATCTTTTTTTTTTTTTTTGAGACAGGGTCTCGCTGTGTAGTTCAGGCTGGCTCTGAGCTCACTATGTAGCCCAGGCAAACCTCGAATTCAGCAATCCTCCTATCTCTGCCTCCCGAGTGCTGGGGTGACAGGGCATGAGCCACCACGCCCAGCAAGAAAGATTATTTGATGTGGGTTTTGAGCATTGAAGAGGAGCTTGACAAGTTTATAAGAGAGGGAAAGAAATCCAGGCAGAAGGAATGGCATGGGCATGGTAATGAAGGTGGACAAGAGGATGTTGTTTTGCGTGTCCTCCAGCAGCCCTGTGACACGGACTGGAGTGTACATCGCACATTTTTTTTTTTTTTGAGACAGGGTCTCACTTTGTAGTTCAGGCTGGCTCTGAGCTCACTATGTAGTCCAGGCAAACCTTGAACTCAGCAATCCTCCTGTCTCTGCCTCCCGAGTGCTGGGATTACAGGCATGAGCTACTATGTCTGGCACTGTGGTATGTGGTATTGATGGCTGGTGGGTGTGAGTCTCCATGCCCAGCATTGTATGGGATCGAACCCAGGACCTTGCGCTTGCGAGGCAGGCGCCGGAACCACTGAGCTATATCCCTCCGGCCCTACATCACACATTCCTGTGAGGTGCACAAGAACTGAAGTTGCAGAGGTCAGCAGGGAGCCCCCACCAGGTAAAAAAGCTTGGACCTGCTCTGTAGTCGGTGGGCCAAGCAGCCATCCTGCCTAACACTATGCTCAGAAATGTAGCTTGAGAGCAGATATGAGTATCTGCATTGTCCGTTAGCATCCCGGCAGCCACGCTCAACTCTCGCCTGGTGCTGGTGGGTGGGCGCCATGTCTCTGTGCAGCAAGACCACCCGCCTGGTGTCCTGGCACACATCTGACTTCCATGGGGATTACGCTAAACCCCACAGTGTGAATAAAGCTGCTTCAGCAATCTGGAAGCCAACATTCTCCCCTGCCTTTAGCCATGCTCTTGTTCCTTTTTCCTTTTGGGTCTCATTCTTCAAAATTATAGTCACAAAATTATGTTGCTCTGCTGCTTCTTTGAAGCAGTTACCGTGTAACCTCTGACATCGGTTTCCCCGATTGAGCCACTCCTGGGTAGAGACGGAGTAGGTGTGTGCCAGTGAGTAGAGGCCCAAGTTCAAACAGACGTCTGGCATTTTGTCCAGTGAACATTTAAGGGAGTCTGGCCTCCCACCTCTCCTCTGCAGATAGCAACTGTGTTACTATACACACGGCAAACCCTTCTACCGGCCCCTTACGTCCATTCCCTCCAATTACACGTGGAAGAATCTTGCCACCAAACCACCAGGCTGTCACCCTGTAAACTGCACATTAACCAAAACCTGGATTAGAGATAGAAAAACACAAACGGAAAGAATAAGAATAAGAAAGAATAGAGTTAACTGCACGGGATGGCGATTGTTTATTCCATCCTGAATCGGAACACATCACTGCTTAGAGGATTATTTCCCTATTTTTAAACCCCTAATGAATAGACAAGAATACAAAGGCTGTAGTCACCGAGAGGCTGAGCAGGGAGAGGAGGAAAACGGGGAGGGGACAGAGCTCTCTCCTCTCCCCACTAGCCCACCCCGACTCGGTCTCCACCCAGGAACAGCCCGCAGTTGTCTCCCATCACCTACGACGTCCTGCCCAATGCTTCTGTGCACGTTCATTTTTCCTAACAGAATCTGCAAAGAGGGAAGATTTAATCCGTTTGGGATGGTTCCTTCCAAATGTGATTGGGGGCCATCAAAGACACCCCCATTCCTGTGTGAGGGATCTCAAACAAGCCTTACCTACTGAAGATGAAAAGCACAGGCAAGAGGAAACACGGAAGGTATTGGAAGAGAAGGTGATGCAATTTGGCAGGTGTTATGGTCCGTGGCAGGGAGCTCTGGGCTTCTCATGCTGGCAGCACATTCTTTTTTTTTTTTTTAAATTCTTTATTGGTACGATTTATACACATCTCACAATCACACATAACATCGGGGAATTTGTACCAATATACGACACAAGTTAATTCTCATTTTTACCCATGTCCCTACCCACCCACACCTCCCCACCCCCTATAGACATGCTCTTTGATTTTCTTTCAGAATCATATTTATTCCTTCCCCTCATTACAACCCCACACCAAATTTCCTTTGGAAACTTCCCATTCTACAAAAACTGTCATACTTTCTAGAGCTCATTTACATCTACAGGTGCTCATATCAAAGAAAAGACCTGGTATTTGCATATCTGTGATCTATTTATTTCACTTATTAGAGTGTCCTCCAGGTGTATCCATTTGCACATAAATGAATCGATCTTGTCATTCTTTATGGCAGAATAGTACTCCATTTTATTAAAAAAAAACACACCTTCTTTATCCACTCTCCAGTTGATGGACATTTGGGTTGTTTCCAAGATTGAGCTATCATGAACTGAGCTGCTATGAACAATGGTGTACACTACAAGAAACCTAGAATGGCAGTGCATTCTTAAGAAGAGCTCGAAATGATAAGAAAAGAATCCAAGTGCTTTGGGATAATGGTACTGTTCCCAGGGTTGACACTGTATTTGTGTTCCAGAGAGAATTCTGAAACCAACCTCCTTGCACCAAAATGATCTGCAGCATGTCTACTCTGCCCCACCAGCTATCACCAGGTGGACAACTCATCAGAAGGAGTCATCAGTTGGCCTGACTTGGAAATGGAGAGCCACTTTTCTGCCTCCTCTGACCCCTCTGTACTTCCTTGTCTTTCCATCCTGCCTCCACCATGTTGGATTCTCCACCCTCAGTTGTGTGCTGACAAAAGATGTGGCCACTGGATCCCAGAAGCCAGGAATCATCCCTCCCTCTGGTCCCATTCTCACCAGGCCTCCTCCCCTGGCCACTCTCTCCTTTTTCATTCAGGCATCAACTACTCAGTATTCATCGTACACGGAGCACTCTGCTAAAGACTGGAGAAAAAAAAATCATGAAAATGTGAAATCAAGAAAATCTCTGCCCTCATGGCACTCAGGAGGAAGAAGCAAGTGAACAAACATGGAAGGGGCATGCAGGGAAGTGCAAGGCAGTGTGGAAGTTCACAGCCATCCTGGGCATCAGGAACAAAAGGTCACAGACACCACGTATCTGACACGTCTGCAGATCTGTGAGTGAGGGTAGCTATGGATTTGATAGTCATGACTCATTGAGGGGTCAAGATGTACTTTATTTTAATGAAATTTAATTAAATTCAGGGCAACTCTTTTGTGCTGTTATATGTGAAAAAGTTAAGACCAAAATATATTCTTCCTCAAAACCATGCATTTCTCTGAGCACAAATCTTACTTTTCTACAGAAGGACTTTAGCTTCAGTTGCTTGTTTATTGTCCTAGGTCCCAAGGTGATAAGATAGGAATTATTGGGAACAAATTTGCCTACAGGTCCTTAACAAGGTTGTTAAAGCCCTGCATTCCATAGAAACCATTTTGCATTTTTCCAGTGCTGTATGTTCTACTGGTTGTGTTACTTTTGTAATAAATTCCAGGTAAAAAATGGTAAGGAATTGGTGATTTTATACTTTCTGAGTTACTCAGTCTTCTTTCCCTCTCTTATTACAGGAAATTAAAAAAAATCATCGTTCTTCTGACTAAGGGAGCATGTTTTCAGTTACCCCTTTTCTTAAAAACTGAAAACATATCGAGAACACAAGATATGCCTATAGTTCATTCCACAGTTAATTTAAAAACAGAAAGGACTGGCCCTTTCCATGTATATTCTCTCATTATCACAACCACACCCAGGCCTCTAAATGTATTCACTGACTGAATTTCAAGAGAAGAGCTCTTCTTGCCATCCCACAACCTCAGTTTATACTCGACCTGAACGAGGTATGTTGGTCCCAGGAAATTCAAGATGGAGAGCTGCTTGTGAGAGGAAAAGTGCCTCCAGATAGCCAAGATCAAACCCAAATGGATGTTGCCCGAGGGACCTAAAGATAAGTTTTCCAGGTTGTCAAGGCTTCAGAGAAACCAATAGCATATTTAGGCATCAAGACAAAAGAATAACAGAATAGGCAGTGGATTTACAAGTATATGTAAGGTGAAGATTGCAGATAAAGAATTATATCAGAGTAAAGGCACCTTGCTGAACTCTATGGAGCCCGAGGACAAACCAGAACTCCTGAACACATTCTGCCCATCCTCTAGACTCCGGCTGACAAATGGCCTCTCCCAAGGGCTCATGTAAAACCCAGACCAAGTCCTCACTGAAGAAATATGGACAGCAATCCTACATGGAGCAAGAGTAAAGTCAGCTGCATTCTGAAGGCCATGTGGTCCTCATCATTTACCATCCCTCTTTTCCAAGACTTTGCTGAGCTATAAAATTTTTAGAAAAAATATCCAGATAAACACAGGCTCCTTGTTATTTGTGGAAGCTCAGAGCCTCTTTAAAGAAGGATGAGCAAATTATTTCCTTGTTCAGCTCCACAAAACTCTTTAGTTATGTCACATTTCAGGATTGAAAACTCTAAGACGTGCACGCAATTGAGCTAGGTGTTGATGTGTGCCTTCTAGTAAGGAAAAGTTTATAATCCACCTGCCCAGGGAGAATGTTAAGATTCTGGGTGGGAAACAGAACTAGTGATGGTTCGCTGAACCATGGGTCCCACGACATTTGGTTGTACTCCAAATCCATTTACATTTTACCACTTCAGGACAGGAAATAGAAAAAGAACTGAAATTGTAGCATTAAACACATTTTACATATGAGTCCTTCAGGCTCACGTAGATGGTGTTATGAGTTCAGACTTTAAATCTAGATCCAAAAACAAAGTATCTACCATATGCTGTGTCCAAAGAAAAGTCTTCCCAGGAGGTGCAGGGAGAGGGGAAGAAATGGTGTTCCTTTCCCTAGCTTTTAATATCGGGATGTTAGGATTACACATATTTTCAAAGATGAAGCTGGAGCCTTTAGAGTGTTTGATTCTTTGGAAGTAAAGTTGAGATAATAGGAAACATTGAATTTGCTTGGTAAAAAAAGAAATCCCTTGTTTGGCTTTTTCAAAGTCCAGGTTTTTCAAATAAAATGGCACATTCACAGCATTTTTGCTGTACTGATTCTGAATGATCCCACTACCACAGCGGCTCAGAGCATGCTGGGAAGCCACAGAGTTCCAGGGTATGCCTAGTGACCCAGTGTCACCTCTGTCCCAACCAGGACCTGCTACTGCCGAGGCTAAAGAGTAGTTGGTCTCCTTCCAAACCATATGATAATTAAGAGAAGATGCATTTTTAGACTTCTGTGGTCTGGTATTCCACTAACAGCTTTTGAAAGCTGTCAGAGATTTGCCAAGCCTCTGGCAAAGATAAAAGAAGGAGGCAACTACATATTGGTTGCATGACTATGATAGAGTAGGCACTCAGCTAAGTGATCTGTGTATTTAGTGACACTATATTCTAAAGCATCTGATTTCAACTTATTTTTTTCCATACTGAGATCAGACTCAGGACCTTGCATTTGCAGGCAGGCACAGCATCACTGCCGACTCCAACTCTTGTTATGATTCTACTGCAACAATTCTCATCAGCCATGTTTAATGCCTCCGAAATGTGCCTTGTGCTTTAGATTCTAATTCCTTGAGAAAAGAGATGGAAAGTGCGGAGACCCAGGCACCCCAAATTAACAGTGCCAACTCTGGTTTGTTCTTCAAAATTCAATGGACATCTCTTTTCCTTTGTGTGCTCGTCAGCATGCAATTTATGAATGATGCCGTCTGATCCATTCTAAGTACAGAAATTGAATATAAGAGAATGTTTATAGTTACTGAGAGGTAATTTTTTGTAATGCATCAAATAAAATACTTGGGTTGATAGTACCTTTTTCATTTTATTTTCTTAGGAATTCATTTTTATTACAGTTTACAGAAACATCAATATATGGTGGATTTGAAATAATCTTGTTCTTCATTTTTAAGTTAGAGAAGCACTGTCCCCAAGTTAGAGAGATATTTGAAAATAGGAACATCTTATGTATTCATTAAACAAATGTCTTGATGTAGCTCTGGGTAACAGAAGTATTTCACCTACAGGAGAGCTTCTTGGTGAACAGAATTTTGAAGCTCTGAAACCAGCCACTCCAAGCATCTCTGATCTGCGTGCAGAGAGGTAACTCTACAAGACAGTTTAAAGCATGGGTGTTTGGTCAGAGGCAATTCAGTTTTAATTATGTGTCTACAAGTAAACAGCTGTATGATCCTGAGTAAGGCCCTTAGCTTTGCTATCATTTAGTCTCTACCACAATAAAAACCATATTAGGGAAATGTAAATCAAAAGTACAGTGAGATTCTACTTTACACCCAATAGAGTGCCTGTCAAAAACATGGAAAGTAATTTGCTGATAAGGGTGCAGAGAAACTGTAATCCTAGTGAATTACTAGCAGGACTGTAAATACACTTGTGTGAAAAACAGTATGGCAATTCTTCAAAAAGCCAAATGTGGAATTATATCATTTCTACTCTTAGGCACTGCATATATGCAAAGAAATTGAAAGTTAGGCTTCAAACAGACACTTACACACCAATATCCACAGTAGCCAAAAGGTGCAAGCAGCCTAAATGCCACCAGCACACAAATACATAAGAAAAGAAACAGTAGTAAGTAAACAACAAAATCCTAGTCAGGAGCTAATCAACCCATCTCACAGATTGTGAGGCTCTGAGAATGTTCCCACTGAGCGGTGGCCTCATGGCAAGCATTTGATAGTGTAACTTTTTAGCGTAATTCTTAGCATATACTCTTCGAGCTAAGATTTATCACATGAGAGACAGAGGTAGGAGTTGTTGATATGGCCACAGACTTGGTGGTGAGGGGAACTACTTGCCCAGAGGAATGGTGATTCAGTTGAAAAACTGGGTTGTTGCTCTTATTTCCTGTGCGCTTTACTTTTAATGCACTCCCTTAGAAATAAATGGGCCTCGTTTCCCCACCAGTAAGAAAGAAGGAACAGCAGTATTTCCAAAGGGAACATCAAGTTCTGAAATTGCATAATTCATATACGTTAAAGAAAACAGGTTTCAGAGCACTGGCAGGAGTTGGCTATTTACTGAGTCCGTGGACTGGGGTTACTGTGTTTATCTTCAAATCTTCTGCCTAGGTAGGAAGTGTGAGTGCTGGATCTCAAAGAACCCCCAGGTTGAACATGGGACTCTGGGACAGTTGAAAGTGATTCACCCTACGGGAATACTAATACCCCTGAGGGAATCTCAGGGCCAGCAGAAGCCTGACATCGAAGCCACCAGTGCGGCTCTGCAGTGTGCAGGTTACACTTCAGATTCTGTTGTTTTCATTATGGATGATCTAGAGAGTTCTAAAGGACCAGAAGCCAATTTGCTATTATGGTTTTGGAGCCAAGATCTGGGTCTGAGCCAAGGATAATGTCCCTCAAATGTACTTCTTCTGTCCTTGCGTTGCTAGCACCCACTTGAAACCTGGGGAAAACCATTGCCAAGAACCCCAGTAATATACTAAAGAAGGCCACGCATAACATCAATGTCAATGATGAAACTGACAAAGGAAGATGATTCCCAGGACAGGCTGAGGGAAGAGGTTACTGTGGGAACCAGCTCTAGTTTTTAGTCTTCTAAAAGAAGAGTGGAGCTGATGAATCAGCCCTGATGAATCAGAGGCCACCAGAGAAAGGCAGCTCTGGTACTTTTAGCTCATTCTTTTCCATTTATAGATAAGTAGCCTGAGGACCAGAATAGAAATGGACACAGCAATTGAGGGGACATTTGAGATTGAATTGCACAGTCCTCCTTTGGTGTCATGCTTTGCTTCTTATTCCCAATCCTATAGACCTAATACTGCTCCCCAAGTCCCTCTCAAGGACTTTTCTGCTTCCTTTCTTATCAATGTGCTTATCCTAAATACTTCTATAAAGAAGACCATGCCATATATATATATATATATATATATATATATATATATATATATATATATATATATATATAGTAGCTGACTTATTTCTCATACCAAAATATTTTTAAAGAGTTTTTTGTTGCTATTGTTGTTGTGGGGGGGGAGTCAAACTCAGGACTTGTGCTTGCTAGGCAGCCACTATGTCACTGAGCTACATTTCCTGCCCAATGTTTCTAAGTTTTATCTATGTTGCATGTGTCAGAACTTCTTACCTTTTTGAATACACATTTTCTTCATCTGTTCCCCAGTCAAAGGACATTTAGATAGCTCCTGCTTTCTGACCATTGTCAATAATATTGCGGAATTTACACTGATGCACAAATGACCTCTTCATGTCCTTGCTTTCCATTGTTTGTGGCTATCTCTATTTTTAAGTTTTGAAAAACCACTCTGTTGTTTTCTTAACTGGTCGCACCATTTTACATTCCCACCAAGGGAGTGTCAATTTCCCTGCGTCCTCCCCCACACTTGTTATTTCCTGGTGTTGGAAGAGTGGATGTCATGGAGGCGTGAGGCCTTATCCTTCTGTGTTGTTGATGAGAAGCTCCTTGAGTGCTGTGCCTGATCCGGGCCTCGCACCAGTTAGACACTCAGCACAAGACTATCCAGTGAATGAAGAGCCTGACAAAATGTACCCTGGCAAGTTATTACTCTCAGCACCATCGTGGCAGTCCCATCTATCAAGTGAAGACTTTGGACCATTGCTGACAGTTGTGCTTGGCCTCAAAAGGTCAGTATTTCTACGGAATCAAGGAAAAAGTGGGATGATACCCCAAAGGGAAACTTGAACTGTTTCATTCTCTTTGCTATCCCATAGGCTTTCTTAGGGGTAAGACCCTTCAGGGAACAGGATAATCTTTACAACATGTTGCTTTCTAGTTCACAAAGCTCTGCCACAAAAATTTTCTCAGAGAATGCCTCCATGTGCAGAAGTGACTAAAATTACCCTTTGGTGAGCTAATGTACTGGCACTGGGAAGAATTTCGTTTTAGGAAAACCTATATATATAGTATAGTGTATTAACTATATTAATTTTAAGCATATAGTTTCACATATTTTCACATGTAAATACACAGGATCACTTCCTGGATCAAAATACAGAGTTACGTCTAGCAACCCTAAAGATCTCCTCACATCCTTTGTACTGGTCAGCTTTCTGTATTAGGACAAAATACCTGACTCAAGCAACTTCAAAGTATAGAGGTTCATCTGGGCTCAGATTTCACTCTTAGGTCAGCTGTCTCCAAAGCAGGAAAACTGCTCACCTTGTGGCACCGGAGAAGCAGAGAGCAAAAGTGTCTGAGGAAGGACCCAGGAACCAGATTTGCTTCTCAAAGTCACACCCGAAGACACACCCAGACACACCCAGAAGTGCGTTTTCCTAACCTCCTTGCTGTCTCTAACTGATCAAATTGACAATGAAGATGAGCCATCACACCCTCCCCTAGTCAGAGTACAGCCTTCTGCCATCCATAGGGAGTTCTTGAACTTCATAAAAGTGGGATTATACAATGTCCCTTTTTGTATTTTGCACTTTTTTTCCTTAACAATTTGTGAAAGATCTATCCGTTTTATCGTATGTATCAATATTTCATCATTTCTAATTATGTAAGTGGTTTAGTGTGCTTGGTTTATAAACAAGGAACTTCTTTCTCACAGTCTAGGAGGCTCAGAATTTAAGGTCAAAATATAGCAGAGGTGGAGTCTGGTGAGCAACTGCTTTCTGGCTCCCAGATGGCACTTTTTCACTATTTTTTCATATGATGGTCAGGATAACTGAGCTCTCTGGGACTCTTAAGTCTACTAATCCCAAAGGCTATACTTCCCAGCACCACAATATTGGTGATTAGTTTCAACACATGAATTTGAGGGCAGGGAGACAAATATTCAGATCATATCATATGGCATTCCAATTATAACTATGCCATAATTTATATATTAAATTTTCTATCAGCAAACACTTAGATTATCCAAATTTGAAGCAATTATGTATGAAGCTGTGTGTTATTTTGTACCCATCTTTTTGTGGACATACAAACTATATTGTCTTATGCGTAGATCTCTGAGTGAGATTGTCGGGTCAGAGCATAAGCACATGCTTGATCAAGTGGATACTGCCCAATAGTTTTCCAAAGCACTTGTACAGATTTTTTTTTTTTGAGACAGGGTCTCACTTTGTAGTTCAGGCTGGCTCTGAGCTCACTATATAGTGCAGGCCTCGAACTCAGTAATCTTCCTGTCTCTGCCTCCCGAGTGCTGGGATTACAGGCGTGAACCACCATGCCCGGCTTTTTTTTTTTTTTTTTTTTTTTGAGACAGGGTCTTGCTTTGTAGTTCAGGCTGGCCCTCAGCTCACTATGTAGTCCAGGCAAGGCTGGAACTCAGTAATCCTTTTGCTTCTGCCTTTGCCTCTCGAGTGCTGGGATTACAGGCGTGAGCCACCATTCCCGGCACTGTGATATGTGGTATTGCTGGTTGGTGGGCATGAGTCACCACGCCCAGCATTGTATGTGGTTATTGAACTCAGGGCCTTGTGCTTGCGAGGCAGGCACTGGAACCACTGAGCTAAATCTCTGGCCCTTGTACAGATTTTAATTCCCTGACAACATTTTTATAAGCTGATTGAATATAGAGACAAACAGATAATAATAGTTTTATACAGCTATAGATTCTCATTTCCCTGAGGAGATAATCTGAAACTTACACAAAAACTTATAGTTAAAATGTTAGTCAAACATTTATGGGTGTAGTTGTAAATCTTAGAAATACTCAAGCCATTAAAATTATTCAATAATTTATTAATCACCTGGAAAATGTGGTTGTATTGTTATTCTTCACTTCCAAAAGATTTTTAGGTATGGGGGAAATGGTGTTTTTATTTGAGATTAAGGGAAAATAATTTTTCAGGACACACTTCCTGCCCCAAGAGAGTTCACCCCTACTGACTTACCCAGAAAACAAGTTTTGGTAAAGTGGGTCTGAATATTAAGACTTTATCTCTCGGTGGAGAGATCCAGGTGCCAGGAACTTTGTTCCTATCAATTCCAAAATTAGAATATATTGCTCTATAATCAGATAAAAGTAAAAGTGTATGCAAAAAAGACAAAGCCCTCCTTTGATAACACTGTGTATGAAACAGCACCAAAACGGCCGCATTTCCCTGCTGTACGGCTTGTTCCTAATTCCGCTGTCGGCTTGAGTTGCGCTGAGAGCCTAAAAGGAAGCACGCCAGAGCACTTGCTGGGGCTCTCTGTAATTGTTTCGTACTTTCCAAATGGTCTCCAGTAAGCCAGTCTTCTCTTCATGATTGGAAAATGAACACATCTTACAACTTTTTTTGTCGAAAAGTAGGATTTAGAGAACGATCCCTCTCCCTCACTTCAGAACTGAGAGGGCTTTGTGCTCCCTATGGGATCAGGCCATAGCGAGCTATTTTTATCTGAGACATCCCACAAGCAGCTGAACTCAGCCACATTGTGTGCACGTTCCGCATCTTATGGGCTATTTTTCAAATGTTTAGACGACTGGGGAAACCCCAGTGGTGCTTGGCCAGAAGACGTCGGCCCTTAATTTCTAAGGTAAATTTAATGCACATGCGTCACCCGTCTCTCCCCAGTCATCTCCCTCTGAAGTGGGCTTGCCACTGAGCTGATGTCAAGGTTCCTGGCCGCTGCCTTGGTCTCCCTAAATCACTGACTGTGGCCGGTTGGTGGTCAAAACACAAACAGTGGGTGGAGGGCGCTACTCGATGTCCTCATTCATCCAGTTGCAATAAGGAAGCCATTTTGTGCGCAGCAAAGGCTTCTGCTGATGAAGCGTTCTCATCAGCTGTGAAAGACAGAAGAGTAAACAAGTAAATACATAGCATGTGACAGGCTCAGTTAGAAAGCTGGATAGGTGTTGTGAGACTGCAGCCAGAGAAGAGTTTTTCTGAAGAGTTCAGAAAAAACCCTTTGGTCACTCTGTCTGCAATGGACAGCACAGTGGGTTCTGTCTTTCTCTCCCGCTCCATCTGTCCTTTCATGGCACGTCTACCCCTCGGCACGCTGTCGCGCCTCGGCAAGCGTCGCTGCTCCCTCAGGTCACCTTGTGGTTCCTCCTGTGCTGCCCCAGAGCCCCAGGAGCGGCAGAGCCTGGGCTCCGCCCCGCTGCTCTCTGCCTGCGCGGCGTCCCTTCCGGCTCAGAGCTCAGGGCTGCGGCACCTCCGGAACTCCTGCGGAGGCGCCCTTCGGGATCAACAGCGTGCGGAGCGGCGGGGAGGGCTGCGCCTGGGTTTCATAGCTAGCCCTGTGCTTCTTCTTTTAAGGACAGCAAGTTTATGTGGCACGATTTTGCTGGAGAGACCATGAAAAGTTAGGAAAAAGCAGGCCCCTCTTGTGATACCACGGTCCCACAGACCCTCAGAAATCAGGAGGGATGGGGGGGGGGAGCAAAGAAGTGAAAGAAAAACTTCGATGGTGAAAACAAACAACAACATGGAAACAGCGTAGGTATGGGGATAGGAGTTATAGGGAGCAGGGGAATGGGAAAAATGGGAATCAAGATATATTATGTAGGGGTACATGTTCTCAGTGTTGCACATGATTGTGATGTGTACCTAAAATGTACCAATAAACTCAACAAAGGAAAAAAAATGAAGTTCAAGCATTTATCTTAAGTTGCCAGTATAATTTAAAAATAAAGCAGTGCAAGAAAGAGATTATGAAGATTATACTGTATTTTAAATCTTTGCATGTACAACTTGGACAGTACATTCCAGGAATGGGATATAAACTTAAATTGAATGGCAAGTTATTTCACTCAGTGTTGTAGGTAACTCCATGTTTTTTTCTAAATTAATTGGTTTTATTGGGGCATTTTATATACACATCATGATCACAACTGACATTGAGAATATGTACCAGTATATGATATGACTTAATTCTCATTTTCCCCACCCTACAACCCTCTGCCCTGTATATACAGGAGCTTTGTTTCCTTTTTTAATCATTACATTTTTCCTCACATATACTCCTACCTTTTACCCTTTGAATATTTTCTATTTCATAATATCTATTATACACTCTAGAACTCATTTATATCTTCAGTTCTCATACTAGAGAAAAGATACAGTATTTACACAGCAGTAACCTATTTATTTCACTTATGAATGTGTCCTCAAGGTACATCCATTTGAGCATAAATGATTCACACTTATCATTCTTTATGGCAGAGTAATACTCCATTTTATTTTTTTAAACCACATCTTCTTTATCCACACTCCATCTGATGGGCATCTGGGTTGTTTCCAAGAATGAGCCATCACAAACTGAGCTGCTATGAACATGGGTGCCCATATGTCACTGTGATATGAATCTTTTCATTCTTTTGTGTATGTACCTAGCAGGGGAATAGCAGGGTCAAATGAGACCTCTAATCCTAGATTTTTGAGGAATCTCCACACTGATATCCACAGTGGTTGCACCAGTCTACATTCCCACCATTAGTGTAGAAGTGTTTCTTCTTCCCTGCAGCCTTTCCAGCATTTATTGCTGGTTAATTCTGAGATAGCAGCCATTCTTTGTGGAGTGAGTTGAAATCTCAGTGTTGTTTTCATCTGCATCTCTCCAATGACTAGTGATGTTGAACACTTCTCATATGATTCTTAGCTGCTTTTACTTCTTCCTCTGAAAAGTATCTGTTCATTTCAGATGCCCATTTTTGAATTGGGTCTTTAAATTGGGGTCTGATTTTTTAAAAACCTCTTTATATATTCTAGATAGTAGCCTTTGGTCTGAGAAACAGCTGGTAAATTTTTTTTCCAAATTGTTGGTTGTCTTTTTGCTCTGCTGGTGGTTTCCCTTGCTGTGTAGAAGCTTTTTAATAGGATGAGATCTCATTTGTTAATTCCTTCTGCTAGTTCTCATGCTATAGAGATTTTGTTCATGAAGTCTTTCCCTAAGCCAATGTCTCCAAGAGTTCTACCTAACCTGTTTTGCAGAAGGTTTAATGTTTCTATTTTAATATTTAGGTCTCTAATCCACTTTGATTTTAGTTTAGTACATGGTGAAAGAGATAGGTCTAGCTTTAGTCTTTGGCAGGTTAAAGCCCAGTTTTCCCAGCACCATTTGTTAAAGAGGCTGTCTTTCCTCCATTGAGGATATTTGGCTTCTTTGTCAAAGATTAGGTGGCTTAGTGTACCTGAAGTTGATTCTGGATCTTCTAATGTCTTCCACTGATCCTCAGGTCTGTTACTTTGCAAGTGCCATGCAGTTTTTAATCACAGTGGCTTTGTAGTATAGTTTCAAGTTGGGGATTGTGATACCCCCTACCATCTCCTTGTTGCCTGTAATTGCTTTGGCTATTCTAGGTCTCTTGTGGTTCCAGATGAATTTTTGGATTACTTTCTCTAGATGTGTGAAATATGCTGTTGATATTTCAATTGGCATTGCACTGAATCTACACAGTGGTTGTGAGAGTATAGCCATTTTGACAATGTTACTTCTTCTACCCATGAACAAGGGATGTCTTTTCATCCTCTTTTTTTTATAATCCATTTTCGGATATCCTTTTCAAGCTCCTTTTCAGAGTGCTATAGAGGTATTTAACCTTTATTAGATTGATTCCTAGATATTTCATTTTTTGGATACTATTGTGAAAGGGATTAACTTCCCAATTTGTCTCTTAATGAGTCTTTTATTTGTGTATAAAAAGGCTATTGATTTTTGAGCAATGACCTTGTATCTGGCTACATTACTAAATTTACTACTTAAGTCTAGTAGTCCTTTGGTTGAATCTTTGGAATCCTCTACATAGAATATTATGTCATCAGCAAATAATGACAGTTTATCTTCTTGGAGCACATTCTTTAACCTTCAACCTGCCAGCATGAAACCCAGGCCCACTCATCCCCATGCTCCACCCCCACCTCACATGCTGTCCATGAGCTCCTCCAGCCACATAGTGGTTAAATAAATGCATGAAAAAAATTTCTTTAGCCACGTGGCTAAATAAATGCATGAGAAAAAGAAGTGAATGAATGAAGTCCTAATTTTCCTACAATCAGCTTCAACCATTGTGCTCTAGGTTTTTTTTTTTTTTTGAGACAGGTTCTCACTTTGTAGTTCAGGCTGGCCCTGAGCTCACTATGTAGCCCAGGCAAGCCTCGAACTCAGCAATCCTCCTGTCTCTGCCTCCCGAGTGCTGGGATGACAGACGTGAGCCACCACGCCAGCTGTGCTGTAGGTTTTGAAGTCTGTCTGTCTCTCTTTCTCCTGTCTTGCACTCAAACCCTCCCTCACCCAGAATGATATCACATAGACACAAGTGCAAACATAGAATTAAGTCTGCAAGGGCAGAAAGGGTGGAAAGCTTAGTCTCCACACTTTCGGGTTTCTTTGGGCACTGTGACATGTGGTTCGCCATGACTCCTCATTCCAAGGTATAGAGAGTTTTCTTTTAGATTGGTTTTATTGATGCACGTACATCATATGGTATGTACACACAATATGATCACATTTAACATTGAGGCCTTGTACTGTCCATGACACATCTTGATTCTCATTTTTTCCCTTTCCCTTGCGCTCCCTGCAACCCCGCTCCCTATTACATAAGCTTTGTTTCTTTCTTTCTTTTTTTAACTTCAAGTGTTTTTCTTTCCCTTCTTTACTTCCCCCTACCCACGCTTTCCCATTTCCTCTTGCATATTTTCTTCCTAGGTCAGAAACCTGTCATATATTTTGGCATTTACACCTCCAACCGGTTGTTCCGTGGCTCCCTGTGGGGATCTTCATCCAAAGTCCTGAGCCTGGAGATCTGCAGCTCCTCTCTCCTGACCCGGATCTGGTATGATGCAGTGGTTATGCTTTGCAGTTCTGCTCTGCAAACATAAACTCTCAGTGTAACTGTTCCTGGGTCAGACATACTGAGCTGCTACACTAACCCATGCACTCTAGAAAACGTCTATCATATTGAGTCATATGTTGATATTATCTTGCTGATGCCTGCGTCCGCCTTGCCATTTATTCCAAGTGTAGGTGAAAATCAAAGAGGTTACACATTTTTTCAGAATAAGCAAGGCAGTAGAAAATTTGGAAACAAACATGTGCAGTGTATCTATAAGGTGTGCAGAGGAAGGAGGTTGGCTCGAATTCCATCTCTGGTAATTTATGTGAGACTCGCACGCCTTACCCTGCCGAGAAAGAGGAAATCCGTGCCTCTGCTACTGAGATGGAGTCCAAAGTTATATTTGGCGGAGGAATGCGGCATCACAATCTGGCGCTGGCCTGGCTCTCCAGCCCGTTCACTCTGGCTGCTGCTCTGCAGCCAACGAGTATCATTCAAGCCTTCAGCCTGGCCTTTGCTCACAAGGTCTCCCTACACTTCCACTCTCTGTTTTCATTTGAACCTGGCTATGACTGGGTCTAAAGAAAACAAGAAGAAGAATGGTCAGTCTCAAGATACAAGCTCTCTGGTCCTACATTAATTTTCTAGAGCTGCCAGAACCATGTAGCACAAGTTCAGTGGTTAAAACTACAAAAGAAAAAAGAAGCCCTTATTCTTTTACAGTCCTGGGAGCCAGATTCTGAAATCAAGGTGTGAGCAGGACCGCACTTTCTCGCTGGGAGCAGGACCCTCTCCCTGGCTCCTCAGAGCTTCTGGTAGCAGCGGCGCCTTCAGTGCTGCTGGTCTGGTGGTGGCATCACTCCCATCTCTGCCTCTGTTGTCCTTGGCATTTTCTTTGCTGTCTGTGTGTCACTGTTTCTTCATGTCCCTTCTTCTCTTATTATAGGCTTAGTTGCTTTAAGGATGCACCCAAATGACCTCATTTCAATTTGATTCCATTCGCAAAGACTTTATTTTCAAATCAAGTCAAATCCACAGGTTCAAGGGATTTAGACTTTAGCATATTATTTTGGAAGAATTAATTCAACCCATAATATTTCTTAATCACTTTCAAGCCTCAGAATCATATCCCTGGGGAACGATCCTTGATGCTTCCGGCAGATTGAATCATTCTTTGACTCTCCCAGGAGTCAGTCTCTATGGTATCCTGTTGTGCTTTATAGATGTGATAATTGGGGAAAACTGACCAAGAAAAATGGTTGGTGCATGGAGAAGGAAATGTTAATTTGGGCCCATGGTTCCTACTCTATGCCTTGCACAGCTTGCCTCAGACTGCAGCTTCTCTGTATTTATTCTTTGGTTCACGTTGTGATCTAGGCCCGGGAAGCTTCTTGCAGTATCTAGGATTGATTGGATGTACAAACTCATGACAGCTGGCCAAGA
Organism: Thryonomys swinderianus; assembly: GCA_004025085.1. Classification (NCBI taxonomy): domain Eukaryota; kingdom Metazoa; phylum Chordata; class Mammalia; order Rodentia; family Thryonomyidae; genus Thryonomys; species Thryonomys swinderianus. The sequence continues at coordinate 13,900 of PVIC010007622.1, read as the reverse complement.
AAGGTCTGGCTCATGCATAGTCTAAGATTCTTCTGGGTTCTCCAAGTGATTTATCAGGGTCCTCTTGAATCCAGGAAGTGGGCTTCTCAAGAGTGACATGTGTGTGAGGCTTGGCTGAGTCAGAGGCACTTCCTTTCCCACTCTGGTATCTGCAGCTCTGTGCAGCATCTTAGTTAGCAGGCCCAGGCTACTTCTCTCCTACATTCCTAAGCCACATCGCTGGGCTAAAATGAATGCCTTCAGCCTTGCCTCTGCTATGGATAGTGTTTGAGACTGCCTTGCAATCAGGACCAAGTGGGCTGGGGTGAATTCTAGGTACCCACGAAGCCTTCAAGTCTCGGCAATTGTTTTAGTCCCAGCTTAAGGAAGGAGGGTTTATCATTACTAAATGCACCGGAATGAGATACACCTGTGTTTCAAATCTCAGTTCTGTTCTTCAGGCAAAACTCTGATGTCAAACAAAGTCGCAAAATTCTCTAAACCTCCGTGGTTGATCTCATGTTTAGAATGAGTTCAGTGGCCACTTCCTCAAACCATTATTGGAAGGCGGCTTATTGTTAGCATCAAGAAGCCTACATTTAAACTCAGACCGTCAGCTTAGAGACTTGTAGCAAATCACATATTCCATCAAGCTTCAGCTTCAGCTATTAGTCCAAACAACTATGTTCATTTCCTATTCTCTTAGGTTATCATGAGCCCAGTGACTTATATACAAAAATGATTTGCTTACAGTTCTGGAGCCAGAAGTTGAAAGTCAGTTTTACCAGGCTGAAGTCAATATTTCCAGGACTTTGTTTCCTCCAGAAGGAACAAGTCTAATGATTAAATTATACTCATATCGCCGGGCATGGTGGCTCACGTCTGTAATCCCAGCACTCGGGAGGCAGAGACAGAAGGATTGCTGAGTTCGAGGCTTGCCTGGGCTACATAGTGAGCTCAGGGCCAGCCTGAACTGCAAAGCGAGACCCTGTCTCAAAAAAAAAAAAAAAAAAAGAGAAAAAAAATTATACTCATATCAAGAGTTTTATATCAGCCAGGGTCCCTTAGAGGAACAGATTTAACATAAAATATTATATATATATATGCACATTATTTTAAAGGTAGAATTACAACAGCTGCCTACAGAGTTGGGAGTGAAAGAATGGAAAATGACCATTTGCACACTGGAGATTCAAGGATTCAGTCAAAAGTTGAAGACCTAGAGCTCACTACAGAGTCCCATGCAAGTCCATATTAGAAAGCCAAAGAATCTCCATTGGAAGGCTAAAGAGACAGCGCTGGAAGCCTAGAGATGAATGATTATAAATGTGATTGCAAAGGCAGGGGCAACTCCAAAGAAGTGAGATTTTTCTTTTTTCTCTTTATTCCATCCAGGCTACAAGCCTAGTGATTGGTGCCACCCACACCTGGGGCACAAGATCATATTTATATTTGATCCACACATACCCAGTACTGTGCTAAACCAATCAGCTAGGTGATTCTTTTTTAAGGTGACACTGCAGTTAACTATAACAAGGTTTAAGCATAATGCCTGTCATTTAATCAGTGCTCAATAAATACTAGCTATTAATATCATTATTAATGATATAAAATGATATCACACAGGTGTCTAAACTCTGCTCTGAGTAGATTAATTCCACCATGTCTTCAGGCTGTTTCTTAGTTACTTTTCTCATGGTTGAAACAAAATACCTGGCATCCAAAATTTCAGGAGAAAAGGTTTATTGCAGCTCATAGTTTGTAAAGGTTTCAGTTCACAGTCGGCTGGCTCCAAGACAAGGTGGTTCAGCAAAGGAGAAACAGTTCATGGCAAGCAGAAGGCAGCAAGAAGCAAAGTAGTGGAGCAGCAAACCCCACAGCAGCCCTCATTCTAGCTCATGTGTTCTATCCAGGATATACACCCTTAGGGCAGGTAACTCTTACACCCAGGATGGGGCTTCCCATTATCCACACCTAGAACTATGCCAAATCAATCAGTAGACTAATTTAGTTACCACACACCTTTGGTCTTAGCATTGCACACACACTTAATGCCAGCATCACATTCTAGATCCAGCCAACCTCAGAAAAATCCCACCTAGATCACATGAGGCTTTGGGGGGACATCTAGAAACAAGCCATAAAAGACTGCCTGCTGTTTTCTCAGACAGCATACCTGGGTCCTTCCCCCCTTGGGTGGCAGTTCTCTCTTGCCTTCTCAACTTCTACCCTTGTGGCTTCTCCAGATTTAGGACTTAATCTATCTTCCTCATCTGGCACCTTAATCATAAGTTGGGTCACTTCATCCATGCTTTATCCCCCAGTCAGCCCAAAGAATAAAGCCCCCCTTCTTCATCTACATATGGTGGGCTGTGGCCAAGAATGTACTGGATATTTCCAAGGGCCTGGGAGGTAGCCAGGAACCCTGAGTCTGGAGCATGTGCGCTGGAACCAGGCTCTGGCAGCTGCAAGAAGTTGTCTGCTGGAGAATACATTACTTTAAGCTGATTGGCAGAACCTGGATGAGGGCCCCAGGCAATACCCATTCTTGTGAGCTGATTGTGAACTTTAAAGCCAACTTGAACTTCTCACAAACCCAAATAGATGCAGCCCTAGTGAATCCTCTCTACAAGGAGAAAATTCCCTGGGTTCCGTCAGTGAATCGGGTTCCTTCGCTCATTAATTGATGATCAGTTACTCTTTCAATTGTAGCTCTATTATCATCCCTTGTTTTGTTTCTATCTAAAACTTCAGAATGTCAATTCTGTTTCAGAAACTTAGCCAGACTCTGGAAATCCAAATTCAAAGGGCACTGTTTATTAAATGCTTATTATGTGCTAGCAAGAGAGCTTTCATTAATCTTTCAATTGTAATAAGATACAAAAACTGAGGCTAATTCAGGTTAAGTAACTTGTAAATGGTACTTCCAACACTTCTGCTAGAGGCGCCTTATTGTCAGCCCGCATCCCCATCCCATAGTTTCTGAGGATGAAAAGCCATGTTCTCAGAAGGTTCAATCCAGTGGGAGATGTTCCATAATGACATAACTGTACCCTCTGAATGAAAATAGAACATCCCTTCTGTGCCAAATGATAAGAGTCAGTACAGTTCCTGGAGAGTGCAACTTCTACCCAGCACTGTGCAGGTGGGAACACTGAGTCACTGTTATTTTCTGTAGCTGGCAAAAAATAATTTTGGCTTGGGCGAGAGATTTAGCTCGGTGGTTCCAGCGCCTGCCTTGCAAGTGCAAGGCCCTGAGTTCAATCCTGGTAACCACATACAATGCTGGGTGTGGTGACTCACGCAACCAACCATCAATACCACGTACCACAGTGCTGGGCATGGTGGCTTACGCCTGTAATCCCAGCACTCAGGAGGCAGAGACAGGAGGATTGCTGAGTTCCAGGCTGTCTCAATAAAAATAATAATAATTTTGGCTCATAACTTCAGAAATTTCAGTTCATAGTAAGCCACTGTCTTTAGCCTTGTCATGAAGCAGGATATCATGGCAGAAGAGCACACCTTATGTAGTCAGGAAGCAGAGCAAAGGAAGAGCCAGAGAAGGAAGCAGCCAAAGACAAGACTGGACCTTTCTGGATTAGATTCCTGTGACCCACTTCCTCCAACAAGGACCCAGCGATGGCTGTGATTTCATCAGCTGTGATTTCATCAGTGAACCAATCTACTGATGAGGTCAGCATCTTTGTGACCCAATCATCCCTCTAGGCCTCACATCTGAGCTGAAAATGTTGCAGTGAAGATCAAGCTCGCAAACATGAGCCTTTGGGGGATACTTCATGTTTAAACCACAATTGTCACTAAAAGAGGAAAAAGGCCTTACAGCTAGTATATAGAAGACCCGGGACCAGAGCCCAGTGTCCTCCCACCCAGCCTGTACAGCTCTTTCCCACTCCCCCTTCCTACTTCAAGAGTCCTGGGAAGGGGGTGAGTTAGGATTAGGATTGTCAGATTTAACAAAAAGCAAAACAGGGTACTGAGCTCAATCTGAGTTTTAGTTAAACAACAGTAAAATTACTGCTATGTATATTCCAAGCAATATTTATGACCTTTTCATACCTAAAATATTTATTGTGTATGTGGAACTCAAAATTACTGAAATCTTTATTTTGTTTAGCACATCTACTTGAGATGGATACTCAGAACAGTCAGGGCTTCAAGTAAGCAGTCCTGGGTTGAGGGTGAACAACATCACCCTTTGTTTGACTTCTCACTGATTACAGGGAACTCAGAAATGGTCTAAGGAGCCAGAGTGAAAGAGAGTGACCTGGGCTTTGCACAGAAGAAATCCACAGCCTCCACAGAGTCCGTAAGCTGCTGTCATACTGAGTTTCCCCAGGGAGGGCAAGGGAAGTAGAAAGGTGTGAGAGTTACTGACTGTGCAGCCCCAATAGCACAAAGAGGCAGCCCAGAGATGGTGAGATTCCTCAGGGGAGGGGCTGCTGGAGGAGGGCCTCTCTCAGAAGAAATGATCACTGCGATTATGGCACAGGGGTGCAGAAGCATTGCGAGCAGGAGCAACATTCACAAATGCCTGCAGCTTTTTAATATCCAGTACTAGTCATCATAGTGTATGGCTCATTTGCTCTAATGAAATTTTAAAAAGAAAGGAAAAGAATCCAAGATGTGGCTTTAAAATTTCAAGTTCTACTGTGCCATTTCCTCGCATTTGACCTGGACATATTTAGAAAGCGTTTCCAAGTTTTTTCTTTATGAAATGGCATGCACAGAGCTGTTATTCAAATCAGATAAGGAAATGAGGGTATTGCTTTGTACAGCAACGAGTGAAAAGGCCAGCTCTCACTGCAGTAAATGCTCAAGACGTGTCTAACAAATGAACATGGATTTTGCATTTTTTCTCTCTCCTCATCAGAAATAACTAAAGATCCTAAATCCCATTTGTGAACCAAATCCTCTCTCACTTTCCCATCCCTTGTTCGCTAGTTGGAGAAGGAATAATTGGATGATTTGAGGCTGTGCAGGGAGCAGATTTTCATGGCGCTGGTCTCCCTCATTGTCTGGGGCAGTGAGTCTGCTCTCAGCAGCATGCCCGGCACTGCTAAGGAATTTCCAGTAGCAGGAGCAGGTGAGATGGTCCCGCAGTGCATGACAGTTCTGAGGATGAGACCTCGTAAAGGTTACTGGTACAGATACTATGTGGAGAGACAGAAGGGGGGGGTGCATGCACTGGGGCGCGAGGTTGGGAAGTGGGCAGAAGAGAGAAGAGACAGGCTGTTTAATGACCTGGTGATTCTCTGCTTCTAGCGCAGCATCTTTGGGGAAAAAGGCAAATGACTTGAGCTCTCTGAATTATTTTTATGGTCTATAAAAGAAAATTCCTAGTTAAAGATGAGTTGATCAGATAAATGACTGTCAGAAAACATTGGGCATTTCAATATATTCCTGGTATGCATAATGCATTCAGAGCCATCATCTTATTTGACTCTCCAGTGACTCTGAAGGAAGAAAACATATTTTAAACTGAGATCTGATGTGATCAGTGATTTTTCCAGAACAGCTGGTTCTCTGTATTCAAGGGTTCTGCATCCATGAATTCAACCAGACATGGATCAAAAGATGTTTTTAAAAATTGCATTTCTATTGAACGTGGAGTATTTTTCTTGTCATTGTTCCCTGAATGACGCCATGCTACGAGTATTTACAGAATATTTATATAGGTAATTTAGAGATGATTTAAAGTATACAGGAGAAAATGTGTGGGCTATGCACAAATAGAAGGGACCTGTGGACCCATAGACCCTGGAAATAATCCTCCACTAACACAGAAAATGACTGATCAGCTGCTTGTACATGGCACAGCTAATTGCTCTTGGCCGAGCTGCTGTCCTCTTGGACTCCAGAGTTCACGGAGCACCTGTGGAGGCCCTGACCTCCCGGTAGGTGCCAAAAGTGAAGTCCATTAACCACATCTGCCTCCTATGTTTGGGGACCACAAGGTACCAAGAAAGACAAACATTAAATCACTAACCACACACTGAAATAGGCAGTCGCACATGTTATTAAATGACACTACGTGATAAATAACCAAGTTTCTAAAAGGGTAAAAACCAAAGGAGTTGGGGGAACAGTGAGCCATAGGGCCTCCCGGCAGAAGGAACACACAGGTCAAGACAACATGGGAGCCTAAATTAGCCAGACCCCATGTGAATGAAGCATTCCGGGCAGAGACGAATATATCTGAAACCCCCAACAGATAGGGCCATAGAGTTTAGCACATAGATTTTAGGGAGAGTGCGTCTCCCTTAGGAGGAAGAGTAACGTGAGATTAGGTGGAGAGTTTCGCAGAAGGTAGCTCTGTGGTCCTCAAGCCTGGCTTTATCTAAAAGTCATCAGCAGGTTGGTACCAGTGCCCAGGTCCCTCAGGTAGGGATCCAAACAGCTGTTCTGAAGGAGACTTTGGACAAAGAAATTGTTTTAACTGCCCAGATAATCCTAATATGCAGCTAGAGTTGAGAGCCACTGGGTGAGGCCTCTTAGAACAAGATAAGAGGTTTTAATCTTCTTTTAATGGGATGACAGTGAACAGTTTTAAATAAGAGGGGAGGCAGCCTCAGATTTGCATTTTTAAGTATTACTTGCAAAGAGGACAAAGCCGGCAGGAAAACGAACAGACTCACTGTAGCCCAGGCCAGAGCTGCGGAGGCTGACTGGGGAGGGGCGAAAGAGATAAGCAGAGGTGGAGAGGAACTGTTGGCTCCTAAGGCAGCCCCAGGTTGAGAGCTGCCAGTGACTCATCCCCCAGAAACATGTATCTCAGAGACTCTGGGCTCCACAGCCAGCCCGAGGTCAAAGCCCACCCAGCCCAGCTCTGAGGCTTTCTACTCCCGTCCCCCATTCTGCTGGCTTAAATAGGAATGCTCTGTCTTTGGAAAACAAAAAGCTTTCTCAAACATTGTATTTTATCTATCGGTTTGCTTGTTTGTTTATTTTTATTCCAGGACGCCAGTGTTTACTTTGTAACTGGGGAGAAACACCAAAGCCCTGGCTTCCTTACTCTTAAAAGGGATTCCAAATTGTACCCTGTGAGGCAGTGCACGTAACCTTGCTAAGAAACTTGTCTTACTTTTAAGAAAAAAAAAAAACTCTGTGTTTATATTTTATAAGTAAAATAATTAGTTAGAAAGGCTTCACGTGGTATAATTCCACAGATATTACTTTGCTTGCTAGTTACAAAAATAATCAAGTATGTCTCATAAAGATGACTTAACTTCACAAATGAATTGTACCCAAGTAAATATTTACTTCTAAATGCAGTTTTGTTGAAAAAAACCCTCTCAAACACTTTCATTAAGCTTGCATGATACATAGGCTGTGTAGTTATTAAGTCATTATTCAAGGGATGATCATTTTTAAATAAAGAGAAACACATGCTTTCCATGCATCCAACACTGATTTAGAGCTACTTACATGCCAGGATTTAAGATGGCCACAATTCCCTTGATTTCTGGCATTAATCTTTAACACACACACACACACACACACACATCAACAAACTCAAAATAGAACCAAGATCTCTTTCGCCGACATTTTACCATTCCAAATCTGATCAGTTACCCCTTAGATTTCTATTTTCCACTGGATTTTAACAACTAATTCCATTTTTGTAACCTTCCAGTCCAATTTCTGCACAACAGCCAAGTGGATTTGGTGAATATTAAATAATGTTGTAATATCCTCTTGCTTCATACCTTCTAACGACTCCGTAGGACACCTTAGAATGAAGTCCAAGCCCCTCAGAGTGGGTGAGGAAGAGCCCGGCCCTTGCCGCCTCCCTTCCCCATCCTCTTGTGTCACTCTGCCTTGACTCTCCCTCTGCCCTATCAAGTGTGAAATGCACTGGGCACATCTTTCCGCTTTCGTCACCAGTGCTCTCACTCCAGGAATTCTGCCACTGCCCCTCCTTGTCCCAAGCACACTCTTCCCCAGATCTTTGCATGGGTGATTGTCACAGACCTCACCAGCTTTGTTTCCGAGAGTTTCCCTCCCGTCCATAGACTCTGTCACATAGTCCCATTTTATTGGTTGGTGGACTCTTACCTCTCACTGGTTAAGATTAGCATGCTTCTTTGTTAATTACATTATTTCACTCCTTCCTTTGACCCCTGTGGATCAACCTTTGCATGACAAGGATCTTATTTGGCGTGGCCACAGCAGCATCTCCAGGACTTCTTGGGTCTGGGGTCCGTCACTGATGCTGAGTAGAGTTTACTGAATGAATAAATAAGACATGATCTATGCCATGAAGATCATTAATCACCTTATTAAACTGAAAACCAAGCAATCTGGGACAAGTGGTTTATGGAGGGGGAAAGAGCCCTATATTCTCCCCTCTTTAACATCATCTTCTCCTCGGATGACTCCAGGATCCTTTTGATTGACTTCCTGACTCTCCCTACTACTTCATTGTCCACCTTGCAGCAAGTACTGTCCTACATTCATGGTCTTCAAGGATAAAAAAAAATTAACTCTATTAGTCTTAATACAAGATATTTCAAGTACTGGTTTCAGCGGAGCTCCTCAGCTCTATTTCTGTCCTCTCTTTGCTCATGTTTTTCACTCTGAAAGCCAGACAGTAGCAGACACACCTGGCCAGCGGGAAAGTCTGGAGGGACCCCAATCGGGGCAGCTGATGAGAGCCAGTATGCAATCATGAGAGGCAAATTTCAAGAGCTATGATCAAATTTCACTCTAAGGAGGGAAAAGACAGTAGGACACAAGACAGCGGAACAGGCAAAGCTCCTGGAGTCACCTCCGAGATGGTCACAAAGACCTTTAGAGTATATTTAGAATACGCTGGAGAAATGCTATATAGGCTGCATAAGAGCCAAAGGAAGACAGAGGAAAGGGAATAGTAGGATGGCTTGAGACTGAGTCCTGCCTTTGCCTTGCTCCCTGACAGTTTCTCTCTTGCGGGCCCTGGAGCTGTTCTTATGCAGTAGACTGTCATGGAAGAAAGTAAGCAGAGATCCATCAACATGTCTCTTTGTCTTTCGCAATTACTTTCTCAAGCAATTATAAAATAAAGTCAATGCAAGTGGTCAGGCAGATTGATCATACTTTCCAGAGTAAAGAAAATCAGTGCTTAAGCAACCCCTTATTAGCACTATGATTCCAACCACTGAGCCAATTAGAGCTGACCCTTTTGGCAAGTGTGTCCATTTCAACACATTCTACACATAACACGTGATCGCACTTGCTACATTTGTGTCTAAGGGCATGGGGTATTTTCAGGTCGAGTAATAAATCTTTAATTCACTTACCCCATCCAGCATTTAATGAGTTATAGTGTGTGCTAAAACTACAAAGAAATCATAGTGAAATGTTTACAGGGTCATGTTTACATTTCGAGGACACTTACAGGGTTTTGTTGGTGTTTGTTATTTTGTTCTGTTTTATTTTGTAAATCGCCTAGATGGGATAATAGAATTGAGCTCCCAGCCTCCTGCTAGATTTTATCTTCTAACCTAACATCTTTGACTCTTCTTGTTGCTGGAACAAAATACGTGCAACTTAAAAGAGGTTCATTTTGGTGGCCAGGAGGCAGAAAGAGAAGAGAGGGGAGGAGTTAGGGAAGGAGATATACACTTCCAGGTCACTGCTCCAGTGACCCCTTCTTCCCACCAAGCCCCACCCGCCAACAGCACACTCGGCAACTGAACTCACAGGTGGATGAATTCATCATAAAACCCAACCACCCGGCCAAAGCCCTGCCTCTGAGCATGTGCACTTTGGGGGGACATTCTACATGCAAACCATAACACTTGGTATAGCTTTTGTCACATCTTGTAATTTCAAAATTAGATCCCTCACTTTGCCTAGAGATGTTTTACTTTTGCTTTTTCCACTGTTTTGTCATTACTGTAATGCATCTTCCTTTTCCTTCATGGAAATATCAGTCTTCTGAATCCCCTCTCTTTGCCTTTCCTCTTCTCAGTATTAATCATTAATAATATCTTCCTCAATGCCCTGACATTGTGTTCATCTTACTGGAGATGTATTTGCTTCCACATCATTTGTGAAATTACACTTCCCCCTGAGCTTCAGCACCGACTCTAGGGCCTGGTTCAGAGTGGGGCCGTGAGTGAATGTTGCCCTCGGTTAATTTAATCAGGCACAAACGTGCTTGCTTTACTGAAATCATTATCTAGTACAAAAATGTCATCCAGTAGACACGTCGTACAAGTTCATGATCTCCTCAAAGTGTGGGGAAGCCCCTTGCCTTGGCACAAGGATCTTCCAGAGCTATGTGATCCAGCAGCTATTGATGTTTTGATGCCTGTGTTAGTCATGATGGGGCCCAAAATTGAGCCCCGGAATGGGAGGATGTTAGTGAGCGGCCTGGATGAATTAGACAGGCCTGGTTTGCTTCTTGTTCAGCCTGAGCCAGTTTCCATGCATCTTAGAAAAATAAGGAAAATACTCAGGCCATGTTGCAATTCAAATAAAACAGACGTGTTTTGTGATATACACGGGGGTCAGTGAGGGAATGTACAGAGCACAGAGTGGACACCTGTTTCAAGGGTCAAGCAGGGCTCAGCCCGATGACAGCTGAGAGCCCTGTGCAGCCCTCCTGGCATCCTGGTTCCGCTGCTCGGCTTATAAACACATAGAGCAAGGCCCTCGCCTCCCCTGGAAGACGGCAAAGCTGACGGGCCCATGTAGGGAGCACGCTGGTTCTGCAGAGCATCCCACTACTTCTTACTGCTTCTGATAAAATCCTCAGCCCAGCAGTGTGGGACTCACAGGGGGCCCGAGCAGTCCACGGCCAATCTAACCTGCCCTGAGCTTTAGCTGGATAAGTTTTAGGGACTGGAGAGACATCAAAGACCCCACAGCTTGATCTGACACTACTGCTCCCCCAACTTGTTACTTATTCAATGGTGCTCCTTCCAATACAGCAGCTGATTACGGACTGGCGACCAAATGCCCTCTTTCAGCCACCCTGCTGTGCTTTCACAGAAGCCACGAACCAAACAAATGAGGTGCTAGATGTATTTTCTTGACCGCGAAGAAATACACTGAGATGTTTTCATCAGTGGCTCTGAGCAGTCAACACACGGTGATTTAGTTTCACTCCTCACGACCATTCCTCTTCTGGCACTATCCGGGGGCTCGTGAGTGGAGACGGTGGGGGAGGAGACAAGCTTGGTACCATCTATTTACTGAGATAATGTGTTTCCTCCCTTTAGCGCGGCTCTGTGTAACTCCATAGAAGACGATACTGAGAGAGATACAACTTATCTTGTGCTGTAAGTTCTTGATGAACATCGAAGGCATTGAAAACCATGACAGGTGGGGATATCTGGGAAAAACTGAGATGAGGACATGCGCTCTGGAGAAGAAATGACCTCAAGGAACATGAGTCTTTCATTTCAGGCTCACAGAAGCCTCAACGGGAAAGAAAAAATAGGGGAGGCAGAAGTCATGAAATCCCCGGTAAGCAGCACAGGCTGCCTCAGGAGACACAGATCTTCTGCCTCCAAGACGCAGGGACTCGGAACATTTTGACTGTGAAAGTGACTCACAAAGGGCACAGGATCGGTTCTGCCTTTACCAACTTCGTGACCACAGGCAAATTATTTTACATCTCAGTTTTACTCATTTATAAAATGTGAAAGAGAGGTTCATAATGGCAGCTTCCTCATAGGGTTGTGTGAGACCTCCTGAGTGTGTGTGTGTGTATGCATGTGCACATATGGGTGTACAAACGTGCATGTATCACACACATAGCCTGATGCTTAACACCCAGGCTCTCAATATGCTGGCTCTTTGTTGTTGTACTAGCTGAGTTCAAAGGTGACTCCAACTGACTCTGTTCTCTGTTTTACTTAGGTAGTGAGCAGAACACGCATATCTTTGAGGAAGACTGTGACCTACATTCTGGCTGTGACACTTATGAACTGTGTGAGTTGAGGGAAACATGCAATGTGTTTTGAATCTCAGTTTCCTCATCTTTAAGAGTGGTCACAGCTCTGCTGCATGATAGCTGCAGGGTCCAGTGGGCGAGGGAGGAAAAGATGGCATGGACCTTGGCATCCAAATGGCCTGTTGTCTCTCCTTGCTCCCAGCCAAGCCACTTGTTCTCTGAAATTTCATATTCTTTTGGTAAAATCAGAATAACCATGACTGCCAAAAATTAACACAAGTAAAGCTCCCCACACAGGGCATAATCTGTAATAAGGTCCTAAAGTTCTTCTTATTCCTTTCTTGACTTTTGTTCTGTGAAATAAAGAAAGTAATATCAGCCTTTAAACACACAGGATTGTTTTGAGGAGCTAATAAAGTAATAAAAGTAAAATCAGTTTTGAACTATAAAGTAGCATAATAAAAATTTGAACTTAATGAGATCCAGGATTTATAACCCATCTTTCTTTCACAAAAAATGATTTGGAGTTAAAAAATTCGCTTTTAATATTCAAGAACCAATTATATGGGATATCCACTTATTTATCCATTCAACAATTATTCAGCAAATGTATAATGCATCAGAATATTGTCCAGTAGCAGTTTTTTGTCTTTTTTTTTTTTTTGAGAACAGTGTCTTGCTTTGTAGTTCAGGCTGGCTCTGAGCTCACTATGTAGCCCAGGCAAACCTCTAACTCAGCAATCCTCCTGTCTCTGCCTCCTCAGTGCTGGGATTACAGGCGTGAGCCACCACGCCCGGTACTGTGGTATGTGGTACTGATTGATAATGGGTGTGTCACCACAGCCAATATCATATCATTGTATGTGGTTACTGGGATCGAACCAGGGACCTTGTGCTTGCTAGGCAGGTGGTGGAACCACCGAGCTAAATCTCCGGCCCTCCGGTAGCAGTTTTTATAGCATTACTTTCATCTAGTTCAAAAGATGGCCTCAGTATTTGAAGAAAATGGATTTTAAAATAACAGAAGTTGGTGTTGAACAGAAACAAAGGCAGAAAAATTAAATCAAGTCAGACATAAGAAAACCCAGGAGGATAAAGGTGTACTTCTGTACTCTCATGTTTTATACTTTGGAAACAATGTAAAAATAAGAACAATTTGTTATTAAGTATTTATTTCAAAGACTTTTCTATTGGCCCTGCTTTTAAATGATGAGATGATTATTTCCTTTTCCCACTATCCAACCACCTGAATTTCCACGCATGCTTGGTGTGCACAGAAAATTTTACAAAATCCTTGATATTTATGTAGCAATGTGTTATTCAAAATTAACCCATAGGTAGTGATACCAGTAGTACCACTCAGAAAAACTATCATTTGACAAAAATGTAAAAACATTAACAACAAATATTCAAGATTCTTAATTTTTTTTTCCTAAGGAAGTGATTCATTAAAGAAAAAGCCAAAGAATTTTCTGAAATAGGAAATACTCAAAGGGAATGTGGTAGAGGAAAGTAATGAGGGGAAAGAATAAATATTATTTGAGAAGAAGAAGAAAGCTCATGTATATAAGGACTGGGGGGCTGTGGGGTAGGTAAGGATATGGGTAAAAAATGAGAATTAATGTGTGCCATATACTGGTACAAATTCCCCAATGTAGAGTATGATTGTGAGCTGTATATAAAATGTACCAATAAAGAATTCAATTTTGAAAAAAGCCAAGGATACAGAGGGTCATTGTGGTTTTATCTGTGACTGATGATACTGGAAACAAATATCCAAAGAATGGGAGAATAAAGGCATAAAGCATAAATATTCTTTTGTCAAATTGGCTTAGTTTTTTAAATGAAACTTGGTAGAATTTAAAGGATTAAATTTATGTAAAGTATATAAACTAAATATAAAGATAAAAGGATTTCTTTTTTTAATTGAATTCTTTATTGGTACAATTTATATACATCTCAAAATCACATATAACATTGGGAAATTTGTACCAGTATATGCCACAAGTTAATTCT
>PVIC010007621.1:0-50445 GCA_004025085.1 Thryonomys swinderianus | reverse complement strand
CAGGCTGGCCCTGAGCTCACTATGGTGCCCAGGCAAGCCGCCGCGAACTCAGCAATCCTCCTGTCTCTGCCTCCCGAGTGCTGGGATTACAGGCGTGAGCCACCACGCCCAGCATTATATGTGGTAACCGGGGATCGAACTCAGGTCCTTGCGCTTGCAAGGCAGGCGCTGGAACCACTGAGCTAACCCTCCGGCCCATATATTCTTTTTTTTATTTTCTTTTTTTTGAGACACGGTCTCACTTTGTAGTTCAGACTGGCCCTGAGCTCATGATGTAGTCCAGGCAATCCTTGAACTCACAGCAATCCTCCTGCGTCTGCCTCCCAAATCCTGGTATTACAGGTTTGAGCCACCACACCCAGCATATACCCGGTATTGTAGTATTTGGTTACCAGGGATCAAACCAGGGACCTTGTGCTTGCTAGGCAGGCACTGGGACCACTAAGCTAAATCTCTGGCCCATCCATAAATATTATAATATGTATCTCCAAAAGATAAGGACTTCTAAAAAATAACCATAATACCATTATCATGAATTGATATTAAATAACATCAAATATTGAAGTGTTTTGGCTTTCGTTTTGTTTTTACTTTTTTGAGACAGGGTCTCACTATGTAGTCCAGGCTGGCTGTGAACTTACTCGGTATTCCAGGCTGGTCTCAACCTCAGTCCTCCTGCCTCAGCCTCTCAAGTCCTGGGGTTCAGCTATGTGTCACCACACCCAGTAAGCATTTTTTTTTTCAATAATCAGTACTCACATAAATCAGGTAAATCAGCTAACTGTTAAATCAGTATTCACATAAGGCTCATTATATCCTTTAACTTTTACCATAATTTTATAAGAAAAGAGTTTTATTTAGAAGGATGTTCATTACAGCGTTGTTTAGTATAGAGAGAAGGAATGTAGGAGAGTAGGGAACTGGATTCTAAAAAGGATGACAATGAAATTACTAGCTAGATAACAATTTAAAATGACACCATAAGACAGACCATATGATGAACTGAAGAGGTGTTACTAAGTGAAAAAAGGCTATAAACACTACATCATGTTCCTTTTCATTCTGTTAATAAACTATGTACATATCATTCACGTATTTCTGAACAACAGGAAAACAAATGACTTTAATTCTCTTAATTTGTACAGTGAAATGTTGTCATCTTGCTACAGTGATCACGTACACTTTTGTTTGTTCTCCCATGGAGTGAGGTATACTTGGCATACTGCTTCATTCCAACCACACGCTGTCTTTCTCGTTCTAAAGCAAGCAGAGGTGCAAGCCTGAAAAGGGCCGGGCCCTCACCTGACTGTCTGCTGACAAAGGGGCATTGAGAGGGCTGGGGCACATGAGCTCACGCAGCCTCCAGGGCCACCCTGAGCAGGTGGGTGGCAGAGATGGACTTCTTTCACAGAAAAGGAAACAGTCACAGAGCCCTCCCTTTTTCCTCTCACTGTCCCACACATGGGTCCAGAGGATAGGGTTTTAGGCTAGATGACCAGTGCTATCACAACTAGGAGTTGCTGTTTCACAGCTGTTCTGAGCTTCAACATCTCAGCGTGGGTGTGTGAAGGGCGGGACCTGGTCATGTCTGACCAAGGGAGGGCTTAATCCTCCCATGTGACGCCCCACGCTGCATTTTGTGGCTCAGGATCTGACCGGGCTTGCTCAGGTTCTCACGCCCAGTTAAGGCAGGATTGGCTTCTGCTTGTCTTTGTATATATATCACGCACTCTTCACTCTGTCACTGTCACCTGCTCTGACCTTGGCTTCCAATCCCTGCAGCCCCCACGTCCCCCTCAGTATGTGTCCCTTATACTCAGATCCTGTCTTCTCTCTTGAGAGCCCTTCCCACTGGGCCATCTGCTGTCCCCATGCCCCATTTTCCCTCCACTCCACTCCTCTCCCACGGTCTCCTCTGGACACTTCTGCCTGGAATTTTTTATCCTGTAGTTCCTCAGCACCCACAGAGGATTTGCTCTAGAATTTCCATGGATACGAAAATCCAAAGGTGATCAAATCCGTTACATAAAATAGTGTAGTGTTTGCAGATAATCTGTGACATCTTCTCATGACCTGACATCACCTGAAAATTATTTATAATACCTAATACAATATAAATGTATGTAAGTAGTTGTTATATTCATTTAGGGAATGATAAGAGGAAAATTCGTGTGTGTTCATTACAAATACTTTTTTTTTTCTTGAGACAGGGTCTTGCTTTGTAGTTCAGGCTGGCTCTGAGCTCGCTATGTAGCCCATGCAAGCCTCAAACTCAGCAATCCTCCTGCCTCTGCCTCCCGAGTGCTGGGATTACAGGTGTGAGCCACTATGCCCCGGCACTGTGGTATATGGTACTGATTGCTGGTGGCCATGAGTCACCATGCCCAGTATTGTTGTATGTGGTCGCCAGGAATGGAACCAGGGACCATGCACTTGCTAGGCAGGTATCAGAACCACTGAGCTAAATTTCCAGCGCTACAGATACTTTTTTTTAGTGCTGAGGATTGAACCCAGAGCCTCAAGCATGCTAGGAAAACATTCTTAGCACTGGCCTACAGACTCAGGCCTTCAAATGTAACTTTAAACCAACTTTGCTAACACATAGAACCCCAGCACTAGGGAGTCTGAAATAGGAGGATTGCCAAAGGTTTGAGGCCAGATTGGGCTTCATAGTGAGTTCAAGGCCAGCCTACATGTCAAGACACTGTCTCCAACAAAAGCAAAACCAAAGCAAAACAAACCCCTCCACACAAATGCAATTTTTAAAATATATTTCCAGAGCCAGTAATCCCAGCATTCAGGAGGCTGAGGCAAGAGGATAGCCTCAAATTCAAGGCCAGGCTGAACTACATGGCAAGACTCTGTCTCAAAAAAAAAAGTAAAACATATATTTCCAATCCTTGGTTGGATCTGCAAGTGGATACAGAGTGCCAACTGTATGGTTTTTATTCTCTAATTGCATCATCTGAATGTCCATCTCTCCTCCCCTGGAAGACAGTGGCTCCTTGCAGGCTGACTCTGCCAGTAGCGATGGGAAAGAGAATGGCTCTGACAGTGCCAAGCCTAGAGCAAGCTGATTTCCACAATGGTCTCATTCCAAGATCACAATAAACCTGTGTCACTACCCACTGAACAGATGAAGAAACTGAAGCTCTAAGAGAAGTGGCGTCACCTGTCCAAGGTCACCCAGCTGGAGGGGAGAGAGGAGGCATTGACCTCATTTCTGTCTGGCTGCAAAGCCTCTGCTTTCCATCATGCTACAGACTGTCAATCTTTGCCACTTGATTCCAGTTTCCTTGAGTGTTTTTCAGGTAGCATCCATGGATCCTGGTGTGTTGTGGCAGACAAGCCTCCTGCCAATACTACTGTCTGGCTGAGGCGCTCAGGGCTGCCTGAACCCCAAGGGTTGGCTGGGATGGGAACACTCAAAGCTCTGTGTGTCCTCCCACCTCCACATTCTCGCTTCTGGGCTCTGCACCTTCCCTCTCCTGCTCCTTCTCCTGAGGAGACCGAATAGCTAGAGGACTCTCACTGGACATTCAGGCGTCTCCGGGACTGCGCATCTGATAGCTTCTGATAAAAGTTGGTAAGAAAATGGAGCCCCCAAACTGAAATAGGGTTCCTGCTAGCACACCCAACTGGACCCTTCCCCTACATAGCTGCTCTCTGTACTCCCAATCAGTATCCTTGTTTAGGGGTCCAAGCCCTGTGGTTAAGCTCCACCCTCCCCCTGGCATCCTAAAGTTTGGGGGTTAATCCAAAGCAGAGATTTCCAAGTAGCGGGTGTGTTGGAGGGATTCCTGAGGGCAAGTTGTCCCCTAGGGATGGGGTAAAGGGGCAGAATCGAAGCCGCTGCCCCCAAGGACATCGCTCTAGCTCCCTGGGAGCCCCTCTGCCCTCTCCCCCTCCCTCCCGCCTGGGCGAGCAGGGCCCGAGTTTGCTGATTATCACCTGACGTTGTGCAGCCACCGATCCCATTGGTGGAGCCAGATTCGGTCTGGCTCTCTCGGTTTTTCCTCTCTTCTCTGCCTCTCTCTCCTCTATGCTGCTTGGATTTGCTTTCCTCTCATTTTCGCTCCTCCTTGCACTGGGCTGGGCTGGGAACATCGCCTTGCTGCGGAGCCAGACAGGAGCTGCCTGTGGGGCATGGAAGCTGCCTGCTTGGCAGCCGGGAGAGGAGTGAGCGCACGGCACCGCCTGTGACCCAGGGCTCGCAGCTGCTGTCTCTCTGCCGGGGAACTCAGCCACAGAGGCCCTCCCTTCCCTCCCGCCTGCCCGGTCTTCCTCTGCAGAGCCCAGGGAAGCCAGGTAAGCACCCTCCCTCCCCAGCCATCCTCTAACTCTCCGGAGAGGCTGAGCGCTGGGGACCTGCCGCTATCCAGGGTGTCCACTTGGGTCGTCAGGCCTGCCGACCTTGTCCCTTTCCCACAGGCCCTCGGCAAAGGGATGAACAGCTGGATCTGGTCCCTGGGGTGACACAGATAGTTACCCCGTGACCATTCTGCTGCAGTTGGCTGTGCCAGCGGGGATGCAAGCGCTTTCCCTGTGGCGAGTCAGTGGCTTTTCTGAACAGGGACGGGGAAAGAGGCTCCTATGTTACAGCTCGTGTGTCTGCTCGCAGGGACTCTAGAAGCTTGCGTAGATAGGTGTGCCTGCGTGGAGTTAGGCACCCACGGGGGATTCAGCCACCTTCTGGCATGTCTAGGAACATAGCTTTCTTGCACGTGTGAGGTACGTGTGGGGGACAGCGCTTCTCTAAGTAGCCTGTGGGTAGGTGTGGGCCGGGGGCCCTGTGAGGCAGTATATTTAGGGAGTGGACATGTCACTTGTCCTGTGGGTGGGAGCACATGCTGAGGGAATGTATGCAAGCAGGCGCTTTCTATGTGGAGAGTCGCAACTCCAGAGCAAGGTGGGCAGGTGGGTGGGAGGTGTGGGCAGACTGTGTAGGAGCCCAAACCTGTTGGCATGTGAAGGATCAGGCGGGCTGAGTGTGCCCGAGGTGAACGTGTTTTCAAAGTCTGCCTGTAAGCCAGAGTCTCTTGGGGGTAGGAGGGTTGAAATGTGTGCGAGTATACATGTGTGTGCATGTGGGCTGCGTGCCTCTGTGGGGAGGTGGCACACTTGCATGTTGGTGCCTGCGGTTTCTTCTTTTCCCCAAATATGGCTTGTGAAGGGAGATTCGTGGCTGTGGGTGTGCGTGAGACGGTGGACATGAGCATGTGTGGGTCTGCTTGAAGGCGACGGTTGGCAGAGGGAAAAAAGCTGTGGAGCAGACTTAGAAGGCAGGTAGGTGGGAGATGCCTCAGTGGTAGAGGGTGTGGGAGCGGGGGTGCCTGGGAAGGTGTGTATAGGGGCTGGTGGGCACTCTCAGCACTTGTATATGTGTGTATGCGCACGCATGCATGTGTGCATGTGTGTGCGCGCATGTGCCTGCTGCTGTGTGGGTGTGTACACACTTGCCTGGGGTGGATTCACACAGGAGCGTGGGTGTTTCTGGGGTGTTGCCCCGACCTGTCCCTCACACCCTGCCTCTCCCCAGGTATCTGGGCGTCGAGTGGCTGGGCTCACACCCACTCTGGCCCACCCTGTTGGTGCCAGTCGACACTTCTCTCCAGGCTAGAGTGGGGGAGTCATCTCCGCTCTCCCAGAACCGGAGCGGAGGGATGAGCAGCTGCCAAGCCCAGGGCTCCCACACAGCACACAGCACACAGCTACCCTACTTCTAGGAAGACTCTGAGAAGAAGGGGGACAGGGCACGAATAGTGGCTGATCATAGGGTTGGTGTAGGCTGCACTTACATGTGAGTGGGAGTATGCCTGTGTTCGTGTGTGTGTGTGTGTGTGCATATGTGTCCACACATGTGCAAGGGGCATACAGGTATTTCCTGAGAACTTACTGCCGGGATCCAGGGAGACGGTAACGACTCACAGCTCCACACCTGTCCCTCAATTACAAACAGGTTTGTGGACATCACCCCAAGCCTGTCTGTTTTATTTTGGGGTGGATTTGGTGGCCTCGTTTGCTTACTCACCATAGGAGTCCATGCATGAAGCCACTGGCGTCTGACTGTAGGGTGGGTGGCTAAGAAGAAACAAGACTCGAGGGACACAAGGGCAGGGCAGAGCCGTCACCCACAGCCTCCCCTGGGACCTGCTACCCAGGCAGCTCACAGGTTAATTTAGAGGTGCCAGGCTCTGTAGCAGGCTTAATTGACAGAAGTGTGGGTTGGATCTTCAGGAAGCTATAAATAACATACCTGCTTTTGCAGGCACAGGGTGCCCGCAACCCTAGCTCCTGGTAAGGGGAGGAGAGGCAGAGGAAAGCAAGTGGAGAAGGAGGCAGCATTGAGCTCTGCTGGGTACTGGCCTGGAGGAAAGAGTCTGGGAAGTGGGAGACTAGATGCCCTGGGAAAAGTCCACCCTCACCTGTCCCCACCCAGAAGCTAGGTCAGGCCACTGACAAGCCCAGGAGCTCTTTCGGCCTCAGGGACAGTGAGAGAGCCTGTGGTGTAGTCCTTCTGCCCCTGGGGGGCCCAAGATGTCAGTTAGGGCTGAAGGAGCGTGAAGGAAAGATGAGAGAAAATGCAGTTGCTCAAAAGGAATCAACAGAAGCAGGAAAAATAAACAGCCAGAAACATATGGATAAGAGGTGGGCAGGCCTCTTTTTGCGGGGGCAGGCCCAGCAAAGGCCACATGCCACACGTGCCCCCCTGCCACACAAGCTTAGATATAGTGCCTGGTCTCTAGAGTACATTTCATTTGCTGACTGTACAGCCATGGGCATCCCCCAATCTCAGTTACCTTATCTATAAAATGGGGATAATAATAGTAGGTACTTATTATGGGACTTGTGTGAGATAATGTTTGTGAAATTATTCATACCTTTGGGCTCCCAGTAGACATCAGTGTTAAAACGAATTATGTTAAAAAGCCAAGCAAAGATCAGCCAAAAGAGAAACAAGATTGTCAAAAAAAGTTACAGGTGGAGAGCTTGAAGCAGGCCGTGGCCCCTGCTACCGCCATGCACAAGGCGCCTACCTGCCACTCGTCCTCCCAGACCCATGACCCTCACTGAGTCACCCTCAGGGAGGAGAGAGCCTTGAGCCCAAGGGTCTTGGCACCTTTCATCCCTGGCTTCCAGGTCCTGCCACCTGCCTCAGCCCTCACTCTCAGGCCCCCAGCAGGTGCTCCCTGCCCCCGCTCCACCTCTTATCTGTGCTCTCCACCCCCAGCCTTTCTCTTTGCACGCCTGCTGACTGAGGGCCCCTCCTTCCTCAGCTCCATCTGCTGCAAATCTGTCGCTGCCCAGCGTTTGCAACATTCCCACTGCCTCTGCCACCTGTCAGGTACCGTCTGCTCTGCAGACCCTTGGGGGACAGCAGAGAGCCCCTCGGGGGCACCTGTCCCCGCTTCAGTCCCTCAGCTCGCCTTCCCCATATCGTCCTCTCTATTGAGTTTACGAAGCAGATGTATGTGATGGGTTCTGAAGGATCTGACTTGTGAGGGATGTTGAGCGCAACACGTTCTAGAAAGCTCCGCGGTGGGAGGGAGCTGCTGATCCTTCCCCTCACACTTGGTCCCCACAGGAGCCGAACCAGAGGGGAGAATGGAGCTGCTGTCCACCCCCCACAGCATCGAGATCAACAACATCACCTGCGACTCCTTCCGCATCTCTTGGGCCATGGAGGACAGTGACCTGGAGAGGGTCACCCACTACTTCATTGACCTCAACAAGAAAGAGAACAAGAACTCCAACAAGTTCAAGCACCGTGTGAGTAGAGAGTGCCCCAGCCTCTGTTCTGGAAGGAGACAGGAAAATGGGCTTCTGGGAAAATGAAATCAGAGGCCCGATTAGAATCCAGGCTCTTGGAACTGCGTCATCTCGGGGAAGTGATGTGACCTCTCCTAGCTCGATTCCTCCCCTGGTGACAAGGGAATAATCGTGGCCACCCTTGGAGGCTTGTTGAGAAGATTCCATGAGTAATGTTTGCGTGGTGTTTGGCACGAAGCCTAGCACAGCATGAGTGCTATTATCTGTGCCATAACTGGGACTTCAGACAGGGCCCAGTGCCCGGGCAGGGGGTGGACCCAAGATGCCACACATGGCGACAGATGACATCTCAAGCTCTATCAAAGGCCAGCCTCAGGGAGCAGGCTTGTTGACTTGGTGGCCAACGTGGGCCTCAGTGGGGTGGCCCCTTCTGCTGGGACTCGTGCTCCCCTTGGGGCCCATCTCTCTCTCTGCCCCTCTGCTGCCTGCTGGCTGCTCTTGCCAGTCGAGAAAAGGAATGTGAGCGAGTCCTCATGGGTGTGTCCTTTCCCTGGGTTAAAAAACAATGTGGGGGTGGGTGGGAGGAAGCCCACATCTTCTCCCACTGGCGAGGGGAGGTCAGCGAGGTGGCAAGAGGCTGGCTCCTAGGATGCCAGCCTCGGTGTGGGTTACTCACCCCCTCTCTGGAAATGGCTCTCCTGATCTGGGTGTCTTTTGGCAGGCCAGTTGCCACGGTGATGTGAATGTTCAACACCACCCCCTTAGCTCTCCCCCCCAAAGAATAAGGCATATTTTTCCCTTCCTCCTTGGCTTCTCAGCATTTGCCGTTGCCGTGGAGACAGCGCTGCAGTGTGCAGAGCTCTCAAATTCTCCCTCAAAAATGGAGGTCTTGCCGCCTTAAACTTTGAGAACCTCTTCCCAAGCAGCCTTCCCCGAGTTCCTGAACGAACAAGCCATTGGCATGGGAAGGAGGAGAGTCTCTGTGGCTTCCACAGGAAAATGGTAGCAAGGGCCTGGAGACATTGGTCCCTGAGACTCTGATCCTCCTTGGTGCGGTGGGATCTAGGGAGTGAGAATTCTGGGGGAGTTCCAAGACTGGCTGTGACCCCAGATTGACTCTGGGCTTTGCCCTCGTCCTGTTTCTCAGGATGTCCCCACCAAGCTCGTGGCCAAGGCAGTGCCGCTGCCCATGACAGTGAGAGGCCACTGGTTCCTGAGCCCCCGCACGGAGTACAGCGTGGCCGTGCAGACGGCCGTGAAGCAGAGTGACGGCGAGTACCTGGTGTCTGGCTGGAGCGAGACCGTGGAGTTCTGCACAGGGGGTGAGTGTGGCTCTTGTGTCATGTCCTGCTTGCTTGGTGCATCTGGCTGAGTTGTGGCAAGAGGGGCACCAGCTGTGCCTGGCACGGTACTTGAGTGAGGAGCAAGATATTCTCCTGCTCTCAGACAGCCAGCCTTTTTCTAATAAGGAACAGGGGCGGACACTACTACTCACGCTGGCAATACCACCTCCATGAAGGGATAGAGTTACTTTTCTGAAAGGCTTGGGTCCAACATTTTTTTTTTCAGTACTGGGGATTGAACTCATGATCTTGTGTTTGCAAGGCTGGTATGGGGCCACCAAGCTAAATACGTAGCCCAGCTCCAGCATATTTTTTAAAACATGGTAACGCAAACATAACATAAAACCTACCATTTTAACCATTTCTTTCTCTTTCTTTCTTTCTTTCTTTCTTTCTTTCTTTCTTTCTTTCTTTCTTTCTTTCTTTCTTTCTTTCTTTCTTTCCTTCTTTCTTTCTTTCTTTTTCTTTTTCTTTCATTCCCTTCCTTTCTTCCTTTCTTCTTTCTTTCTTTCTTTTTATTTTTTAGTGTTTCTTTTGAGACAAGTTCTCAAAAATGGCTAGCCTCAAATTTGAGGCAGTTCCTCCTGCCTCTGCCTCTGAAGTGCTGGGATTGTAGGTGCGAACTACCACACCCGGCTAGAACCACTTGTATGCATGCAGTACTGTAGTATTAGCATCTGCACATTGTTCTGCAGCCTGTCTCCAGAACCTTTCCATCTTGCAAAACTGAAATTACCATTAAATAACCACTCCCTGATTCCCTCTCCCCCCAGGCCCTGGCAAACACCATGCTACTTCCTATCTCTATGATGGTGACAACCCCACGTACCTCCTATAAGTAGAAACATTCCATGTTTATCCTTTTATGACTGGTTTGTTTCTCTTAGCATAATGTCCTTGAAGGATGTGGATATCATATAGGATATGTCAGAATTTCTTTCTTCCTTAAGGCTGATGAACATTTTGTTCATCAATGGTCTGTCAGTGAACGCTTTGTAGGACAATCACAGTTTTCTGAATAATGGTCCTTATCCAGTGTCCTTGCAAGTTCTCTTAGCAGAGCCTACCATGCAAATTCAAATATGAACAAACACTGGCCTTGTGTAGCATGGTCACTGCTGACCCAGGACCTGCCCTGCAATATCCCAGCCCTCTGGTGACCACAGAAAAATTGCTCCAGATTGCTGTCCTGTCACAAAGAAGGCACAGGGAACATTCTTTGCCTCAGGGCTTCTGAGGCTGCTGCCTCCATCGTCTGCCAGTGTCTGTGCCCTAAGTCTCCTTGAACTGCCACAGACCTCACTCGGGAGCACTACTGCTCCTTGGAGGAAGGGCTCTTTGGTTGCCCCGAACTGCACATGCCACTGTGTTTAATTCAAACTGGGAAGTGGGAGTGGCTATAATCCAGTCTACTGTCTTCTCACCCACCCAAGCATCCCGGCCAGAGGTGCATCAGTAATGAGAAAAGGCTTCTCTTTCTAATGGATACCAAGGCACTGTCCAGCCTATCAGCAGCCCTGCCCAGATTCCAGAACCCTGGGGTCAAGTTGGGGTGGGGGAGTGCAGGACATGCATGTGTGCGTGTGTGTGTGTGTGTGCGCGCAGGTGCACGTGCATGCACATACACTCAGTTTCCTGGTCATGGTAAGAGCCTTCCCCATTTCTCTAGCGGGGTTCAAGCAGAGAGCCAGTGTCTCAGCCCTGAGGGACAGGTGTGGACACTGCCTCGACATTCACAAATGTGGGGCCAGGCTCAGTTCTCTGATTCTTGCACAGGGGTGATGGGGGCAGTCTCCCACCTGCTGGATTGAAAAGAACCTCGCAAAGGACCCTGCGTCCACCCCTCTCAAGCCTTTCTTTGGCTCTGGGGCTCCTTTCACAGGAGCACGCCCTGTGACCAGCCCCCACCCTTTCTGGACCCAGGGCAGCCACAAGCCTCTGGCAATGAAGGTGTAGCAGCAAGAAGGACAGACAGCACACAACCTTCCGTGTTCCCAGCCAGGGCCAGCTGGCTCGTTTCCACCTGACTCCAAGCCTCTGCCGTGGCTGTCAGTCCCTCCCGCTGCTCCAGAGGACAAAGAGACTGGCAGGCACAGCGGGGTTGGCAGGGGTCGGGAGAGAAGATGAGGTTGGGACTCTGCAGCCGGCTCAAGCTCACCTCACCCCACCTGGATTCTCGCAGATTATGCCAAGGAGCACCTAGCACAGCTGCAGGAGAAGGCTGAGCAGATCGCTGGCCGCATGCTCCGCTTCTCCGTCTTCTACCGCAACCACCACAAGGAGTACTTCCAGCATGCCAGGTAGGCGGCCTCCCCCTCCACCCTCCCCAGCTCCTCCTCTTGTCCTGGCCATCCCGGGTCACTCCACTCTCTCTGGCTGCCAGGTGTAGAATCCCTCTGTCCTCATCCCTCCAGGCTCCTGGACTGGGCCTTGAAGGATGATTAGGAGTATGTGAAGCCAGGAGGAGGGGGAGGGCAGGCCAGGCGGAGGGAACAGCTGGGAAATGGTACCGAAGCAAGAGAGTGGCTATGTTGTCCCCTGTGCGGGTGGGAGGTGGAAAGTGATAGCGAGACCGGAGAGACCGGATGCTGTCTCCTCTGCTAGAGGCCTTCTTGAGATGGGAGGGGCAGCTGTCTTCTTGGGCAGGAGCTAGAAGGCTGAGTTCAGCTTCAGGGCTCCCTGTTCTTGCATCCGGGACTTGTTGACCATCTACCCCGATTAAGGCTCAGCCCATCTAACCAGGGGCGTTTCCTCTTGCGGGGGCAGAACCCACTGTGGGAACATGCTGCAACCCTACCTGAAGGACAACAGCGGCAGCCACGGCTCCCCCACCAGCGGCATGCTCCACGGCGTCTTCTTCAGCTGCAACACCGAGTTCAACACGGGCCAGCCCCCCCAGGACTCGCCCTATGGTCGCTGGCGCTTCCAGATCCCCGCCCAGCGCCTCTTCAACCCCAGCACCAACCTCTACTTTGCAGACTTTTACTGTATGTACACGGCCTACCACTATGCCATCCTGGTGCTGGCGCCCAAGGGTTCCCTGGGGGACCGCTTCTGCCGTGACCGCCTGCCCCTCCTGGACATTGCTTGCAACAAGTTCCTGACCTGCAGCGTGGAGGATGGGGAGCTGGTCTTCCGCCATGCCCAGGACCTCATCCTGGAGATCATCTACACCGAGCCCGTTGACCTGTCCCTGGGCACCCTGGGGGAGATCAGTGGGCACCAGCTCATGAGCCTGTCTACTGCTGATGCCAAGAAAGACCCCAGCTGCAAGACCTGCAACATCAGCGTGGGCCGCTAGGACTCTTGGGGAACGGAGGGTTGGAGAGATGGCGGGGGGCGGTTTATGTTCAAGGAGCTGGCTTTCTCTCCCCTGCCCCCTGCTCCCTCTGCTCTATCCATCCACCCTACCCCCACCCCTTGGCATTGGAAGCAACCGAGGGTGATCCTCATGGTAAGCGTGTCTCACCATGCAAGCCTGGTGGACTTGCAAAGGCTTCTCGGCCTCAGGAAGTCCATAGGTGGGTTGGATTTCTGGAGAACTCCTTCTTCTTTTCCTCTGCTTTCCTTCTAATCTTTGCCTTATCCAAACCTCCACCTCCTAGAGTCCTGCCTGCCCTCTAGACTCTCCTGGGGAAGCCCCTCAGGGCTGAAGCCCACGTGTAGCTTGGCTGCCTCCAGAGAGATGGAGAGAGCTGTGGGGCACCTCCTCCTTAGCCCCACTCACCCCACTCAGGGCCACCCCAGAGAGCCCCCTCCCTGCCAAGCTGGGCCTGGGGCTTCCCGCTCCAGGCTGGGACTCTCCCCTCTATAAATAGCTTCCTGCACCGCTGTCACACCCTGGCTGTCCCTCACCCCCAGAACCCTCTTCCTGCATGGGAGAGCTGTCCTTCCCTCTCCTCACAGTCCACTCCAGATATCCCCCTGCTCTCTAAAAAGGGAGTTTCTTTCTCCTACTGGCTTTGGGGCCCTGGGGTGTTGGGCCTTTCCTTTCTTCTGTCCAGAAATGATATATTCCCCAGGAAACCTTTCCCTGGCTCACAGAACACAGGGGTCTGGAATAGCAGCCACTGGGGTCGAGGAGGGGGAAGGAGACCCCTGAGACCCTGTCCTAAGCCAGACCTTGCTTGATGGGGCTTAGAGATGTGGAACTAGAAACCCAAAGGCTGCCCACAGAGTCCTGGCACCCCGGCTGGCTGTGTGCTTTGCTTGTTCGCTCTGCCATGGCGCCGTGACTACTCTGTGCCACGTATGACCCCACCGGGATCTCTGCCACTCCTGTCCCCACACTTGCCCACTGGCCATGGGCCCTCCTGGCCACTCGCCTGGGGCGTGCTCTGCAAAGCCCTCCCTAGGATTTCTGTGTTTCACCTTGTTCCTATTGTCACATGGGTCATGAGGCTGGTGAAGGTAGCCCTCCACGCCCCTTCCTGAGATGAGCAAAGCAAAAGGGGAGATCAGAAGGTGCTGGTGGAAGCAACAGAAGGTGGTCCTACTGTGACCCCTACAGAAGTGACAGGAGTGATGGACAAGAGGCTGCATTTCTGTGATGAAAGACAGGGGCTGGCAGGGTGATGTGGCTGTCCCTGGGTGGGGGACAGCGGAAGTATTATGGGCTGAGCCTTGGGATGGTCGGGAGGCCTGGGGCCTCCAAGAGACTGTGGAGAAGGAGAGGACCTGTGTCCTTAGACCCTTCCTAATTTGTGTGGACGGCATTGCTGTGGGGGTGGCCTGCTGCCCTTCTCTAGCCGTGTCCTTCCTGGGTGGGGCACACCCACCTGTACTGTGCTTGCAAAGTTCGTCAATAAAACACATGGCCTGAGGCCCTGCCTGTCTTGGTCCATCCAGGCTACCGTACCAAGTGCCACAAAACAATAAAGAGCACATTCTTCATTTCTTACAGTCTGAAGACTAAGAGGTTCAAGCTTAAGTCACCTGGAGATCTGAAGTCCTCCTCAGAGGAGGTGCATGGAGAGCTGTCTTTTTCTGTGTCCTCCCGTGGCGGAAGAGGCTAGCGAGCTCCCTCAGGCCCACTGCTCCATGCCCTTGTACTAGGGATTCTACATCCCTGGCTCTTTTCGTATATTTATTTTGAGACAAGTTCTCACTATGTAGCCCAGGGTTGCCTCAAAATTTATGATCCTCCTGTTTCAGCCTTCTGAGTAGCTAGGGTGACAGATGTGTGCCAGCATGTCTGGCTCTCAGTGTGTTTGATAAAGGCAATATCCTACTCACAGGCTTCTGTTTTCATGACCTAAGCACCCCCCAAAGGCCTCACCCCCTAATACCATCTTGGGGGCTAAAATTTCAACGAATGAATTTGGAATGGAAGGAGAGAGAAGCTGCAACCATGGCAGCTTCTCCTTGAGAAGAGGTGGAGTAGGCGAGTTGCATAATCCACAGAGGAGCTCAGCTGGGGATGTCTTCCAGGACGGGCCACGTGGAGCCACCTCAAGATATATCCACATCCTACTGCAGGACCAGCGTCAGCGTGCATAGGCATAAATGGCTTCACCCAGTGCTTCCCTGTGGAGACACTGAGTCCTAAAGGAAGGATGGTGGCAATCTGGGTCCCTGCTGCAGCCTGCCATGCTTCAGCCCCAGATGCCACTGGGTTTCCCTGCCCCAGCCCAGGGGCCCTTCCCCCAGCAGAGCTCCTTATCTGTAGACCTGAGTCACCTCTTCGTCTAGTATTATGGACTTTTTACAGTGGTCCTTGGCCGGACTGGAAATGTTCCAGAAATGTCAGAGGCACCTCACCAACACCACCTGAGTCAGGGCCAAGTCCACCTGTGTCTTCAGACCTTGGGGCGTGGCCCCTTTGGAACAGAGAGGAAAGCCAAAGAGCAAGTAATGACTTCATGAGGACCTACTGTGTGCAGCACTGGGCCTATGCTTCCATGTGCATCGTTTGTGTTCATTTGCACAAGAGGCTTGGGTATTACTCCCACTTAACAGATACAGAAACTGAGGCACAAAGAAGTGAAAAGGTTTGTCCACATCTTATGCCAGGAAGCCACTGTGCCCAGGATTTGATTCAGAAAAACTCTCCTCATTTTACTGCATTGTTCTTGGCTCCCTTAGTGTATATCAGCATCACCTTGGACAGGAGTAACACACAGTCAGAGCCCTTCCCAGACACAGTGGCCCTTGGGGGTATCATCTCCTGTCTCCTTCCATAACCGAGGCTCTGTGTAATTCCAGTATAACACCAGGGGGTGCTGTGGATTTGCAAATGCCAAGGAGGCTCATTTTTTAATGGAGGATGGGGAGCAACTCCAGCATCTGTGCGAGGTTAGCTTTTCAGAGTCCTCCAGAGAGGCAGGGTTCAGTCCTCCTTTTGACAGTGCTTTTGGGTTTCTCAGGCAGTGGGATTGGCTCCCAGAGTCCTCTAACTGGGGACAAGGGCCATGACCGGAGGCAGGGGCTCCATGCGGCTTCCTCTGGAGGACCTGTTCTCCTTCCTCCATCCAGATGGCCACTTCCTGGCACACAGCCAGCCCTGGGCTGCTTGAAGCACCTGTCAGATGGAGCAGGGTCAGGGCATCTGCCAGATTTCATTCTGAGGCCCTTTCTGGCCTGGAGTCTAATGTGACCCAGTGGAAGGAGAGGGCCCTGTTCGAGGTGCATGTCCACGGAGCATACTAGGCTTGGAGAAGGGCTAGGGCATCTCAGAGAGCTCCAAGGCAAGGGCAACCCTGCACCTTGGCAGCCAAGTGGAGCTAGAGACCTGAGTGAGTTTTCCCCCAGAGCAGGCAGTGAGAGAAAACAAGGCACAGGTGAGAAGGTGAGGCCCCAGGTACAGGCAGGGTGTCCTGCTGTGCGAGCACAAACACTCAGACACCCCAGCACAAGCACCACTTGCACACATGCATCCCCAAGACACACGCATCGCCCACACTCTCTGCTCAGATGTACACGCACACTTCGTGGCTCACTCGTACCTCCTGGGCCAGCACCTCTCCTTTCAGTCCTGGGTGGGTGGCGTCCCACCCTCGGAGTGGGGGGAGGAGAGGGGTCAGCTCCAAGGACACTCATAACTTCCTCTAGCTTAGGAACGCGCCTCTTCTCCATGTTAGGAAAAGAGGTGGCTGGGGTCTTGACGAAAGGGATGAAGAGGGCCCATTCCCCAAAATGGAGGGCGGCCTTCAGGAAGCCGAGCTGAGGTGACTGGCTATAAAACAGTGTGGCCCGACCTCTGGAAGAGATTGAAACCAGATGTTCCCGGAGGGGGGAGGGGAGGGCACAGGGCAGAATGGCAGCTCTGGGCAGCAGGGGCCTGGGTTAGGGGCGTTGTGGCTCCATGGGAAACATCTGGCTGCCTTCCCCCCACTCGCCCAGTCAGGCTCTACTATTTTTTGCAAAACTGAAGCAACAACTCTTCTGGATTCCAGAATCAGCCTCTGCGCAGGGACAGTCAAGTACAGGGTGTGACTTGGGAGGTGCCCAGGAAGGCTACCAGCTGGCCAGAATTGTGTCCCTTGCTGCCCACAAGCCCCTCCTTGTTGTGGGTGAAGCACTGCCCCCTGGCAGAAGCAGCAAGTGCTGAGTTGGAAACCAGTGGACCCAGAGATCTCCTTAGCACCCAGGAATACTGCAGCGCAGGAGAGAAAACTGTCTCAGGGAAAAGAGGGAAAGAAACCAGGCCTCATACTAAGAGTGTGCTACTTGATGGGCACAGAGTCTGGGTCTCTTCAGAGGCCACCTCATTCCTTCCTCACACCCATGCCAGCTGTTTCTATCACCCAGACTTGCAGCTGGAGAACACAGGGCTCAGACAAGATGACTTATCCAATCACATAGCCACCGAACAATACATCTAGGCCTCAAATTGGGCTGTTTGCTATCAAGCTTGAGATTCCATGGGCTAAAGAAAGGGGAGAAAAGGAATAAAGAGGATAGCTGGGCATCTACCTTTGTTGTTTGGCAGCTGAGCCAATAGTTAGGCCTTGAAACCCAGACCTCTCCTGAGGGTCCTGGTCAGTCAGCAACCTGGCTCCCTGCACCCTGCCTGTCCTGGCGCCTAGACGTCGGGGTTTCTCATTTGCTTATGGCTGCGGCCAGAGTTCCTGAGGATAGGGACAGGTTTGGGAGCAGAGGCCCAGGCAAGGGACACCTGGCCGGTGTGACAGAGCTCAGAGGCAGGGCCGGGTCCTCTGATTGCTGAGGACTCATGAGGTGCTCCGGAGAGAGGCCCAGCAACTCTGGCTGTACTTTTCTCAGCCTCATTCCAAGTGGGGAGCACAGAGTTGAGGTGATTCTAGCCCAGCTCTCCCACAGCTAGTCAGGCACTCAGGACCAGGGGGTGGGGCACAGTACCTCACGGGCTGAGGATGGGTGGATGAGTCTGTGCCATCCTTGGCCCTGGTGTCACCTGGTTTGTACTGGAGCTGGCCTGGTCCAGAGCCCTGAAGCAGCCAGAGAGTAAGGGTAGGTTGGCCTGGATGTACTAACTTCCAAAATTCCCAAATGTATTTCCCACCCCTATACCCAGGACAGCCCCAGACATACTCTCTGCCTCCTCTTCGCCCACCATCTTGTCTTCCTTTGGTGCTCTTTGGCCTCCATGAACCTCATCCTCTGCTTTCTTTCACTGTCCTCTCCCTCCTCATCCCTCTCCATCATCTATGCTTTGGGCTGCCTGCTGCCTGACTAGGGGTGGCCTCCAGATGGGCCATCTTGCTTCCTGACCGTGACAGAACACTGTGAACTGCCAAGAAGACTTGCTTGGCGGTTATCAAGATTTGCATTCACTTCACAGGATGGCTTGGGAGCCCACAGGCTGCTCCTGACCTACACAGAGGACCCTCAGGGTGTCAGCTTGGGTGTGGCTCTCCCAGATGCTCTGTCCCGTTTCCTGCCGACACCCCAATTTTCCCTGCTGAGCCCACCCTGAGACCCGAGAGGCTGCAGCCTCTGCAGTTGGGGCCAGGGAGGCCAGGAAGCTCATTTTGGAGTCCTCAGAGTCCAAGTCTGTAGGGGTGATGGAGTCCTGGGCTGTGTATCTGGGAGGCTCCCATGGGCTGCTCCCCAGCCTCCTCCAGTTGCAGTGGTGCTGTTCAAAGGGATCCTGTTGGGGTGGAGGAGCAGGTGCTGTGTGGGATGGAGGCCCTTGGCTCAGACAGGGTTCTACTCTAGGATCCTTCAGGCTTGTGCCATTCAAACTGGGACTGTGGTCCTTAGTCTTGGAGGGACATGGGGAGTTGATACAGAGTTTGTAGCTATTCACTACAAATTCTGCCATGTCGAAGCCAATGGCAAGTTGAATCTGAGGAGGCTGGCTTCCAGGGAGAAGAGGGCCCCACCCGCACTTCCTGTTCTCTGACTGCTTTCTGCTTAAAGAGCAGATAGATATGTAGGAGCCATCAGAGTCCACTGGGTCCTGCTGCTCCCAGGAGGCATATCCCAGAGTCCACACAGCATCTGTCCCTGCAAGAGGGAGGAGCATGGGTTCCACTACAGGCTCCAGGGAGCCAGGACTTGGGCATGCTGGCTGGCTGGCTGTGGAATAGGGCCATGGCCAGTCCAGGCATAAGTGTGCCCTCTCTCTGGTCCTCCATCCTCTCTCTGCTCTTTCCCTGTCACATGCAAGGGGAAGGACAGCCTCCTTGGCAGGGAGGGGACAGGCAGTTCTCTCCTCATCCCTGGGAGCACAGGTCTGGGCCTAGTGCGGCTGGGGAAGGGAAGGAGGGGCAGCAGCAGGAAGGAGGTGGCTGGACAGCCTCAGGTTGCCTGGGGAGAGGGGCCAGAGTGGAATGTTTGCTCAGTGGCTGCTTAGCAAGCATCTGGCTCCTGTCCCCACAGGAGAGGACCTGTAGGGCCAGCTCTCAGGGTCTGGCGTCAGGAGGGCAGGCACTGGGGTGGCAAGTGGACCTGTGCTGGCTGATGCTAGTCTTTCGGCTCCTGCTGGGCACCCCACCAGACATGCTCACAGCCCACTCACTCCTTCAGCAGATGAAGAGACAGAAAAGCCAGATGAACAGACGTATCCTCGACTCCTTTACATACTGCAGCCCTCCCTCCCCTGGAACAGGCTCATTATGGAATGTTCTATCCCTCCCTCTCTACAAGCAGTGTGCATGTTTGGGTGCAGCTTGCCAGCAGACTGCCGTGTGTGTGTGTGTGTGTGTGTGTGTGTGTGTGTGTGTGTGTGTGCATGCACTCAAGTGTGGAAATCACACCCTTAGGGGTCCTAGAATTGTGGGAGGGAAGGACAGCCAGCAAAGCCAGGTGTCCTGGCCACACGCCAGTCTTAGACACCCAGCAAGCCTGCACATCTGGAAGGAGCCATCCAGCCCCTACATCCCCAACAACATCTGGCACAGGACAGTCATTGGCTGTAACACTTTCGGTTTATTGACTGGAATGCCCTGGTGTGGCTGACCAGCCAGTGGGCCTGAGAGAAGCCCTGTCTTGCTTCTCCACCCCCTCCTCTTGTCTCCCCACAGTGGCTCCTGGGAAACACGCACCAACACTCCTGCCCAGAACAGGAGGAGCAGGGGTCACACATGGAGGTTGGGGGAGGGGGGAAGGTACATTACAATGAATATTATGGGCCACTGGCTATACACAATACAGTGTGTAGAGACGGTGGGAAAGGCAGCAGGGTGCTGTGGACATCTGCCACCAGGCAGGGCCCCCAGGGAGGACTGGTGACTTCAAGTGTCTCAGTGAAAAGTTCCAGCTCCCTGGGCCTGGCCCCTCACCCTGACGGAGGACGGTAGGAAAGTGGCTTATGAGGAATCTAATTCCTCCCCTCTGCCTTGGAGAACAGCCTCACCTGGCCCATTAGCCCTGCAGGTCCTGATGCCTGGGGCCAGGGGTGCTGTGTCACCTTTTGCCCGCCACCCCCACTGTGCAGTCAAGGTGACTGAGAGAAGCAGGATGTCATCCTGCCCCCATGCAAGGCAGGGTCACTTCCTGCTGTGGAGTGTGTCCTGGAACTTGGTGCTGGTGTAGCGCAGGTGGAAGCCTTTCTTCGTGATGGTGTCGTCTGAATGGAATTTCACCAGGACAGAGTCCCCAGCCGAGTATACCTCCTCGGGGGGCTGCCGGAGAAAGAGACAGGCATGAGGAGTTAGGACGAGGGGCTGGGGCTTCTCTCTTTCCTGCCCAAGACCCCAGCTCTAGGAAGGCAAGAGGCTCCCTTGAAGCAGAGTTCAAGCCTTGGGAGTTTAATGCGGCAGCTGAGGGAACTTCAGTTCGGAGTCAGCCCTCCATTTTGAACCCAGCTGTGCTACTAACTAGTTAGTAGGGTGGCCCTGGGCCCGCCACCCTCCTACTCTGGGACTCACATCCCTTAACTGCACACAGCAGGGCTTCCCTCTCTGCTCTCCCAGCACAGAGGGGCTGTGAAGGGATACAGCGAGAGGATGAGTGTGGGGCGGAGGTCACGGGGTGGGCTGCCTTCTCGCTGGCCCAGTGGACTCCCGAGAAGACAGAGCAGGCTCCTCCCTTCAGAGGGGTTTGGGAGAAGCTGCAGAGAGAGAGACTGCTCCCCACCTCCAAATCTGGTCCCTATTGTTCCCATCCCATCCCTCTGCCTGTCCTGACCCTGATCATGTCTATGCCAGGTGATGCCCTTCTTAGGCGGCTTCACAAGCCCACAGCGATGGTCTGTCCCTTCAGGCATAGAAGGAATCATTCCTGAGAGCCTTGGGGACATTTCCAGCAACTATGCCTATGGCCCCAGCCTGGGGTAGGGAGGTCCCTGGACAGAGCCACCTGGAGACATTCCATCTGGCATGAGACTCAGATTCAGAGGCAGAGTGAGGAGGGGCTGCTGGCTTGGTAGCTAATGGATGGTGGAGCAGCTGGGCAGGCAGATTTGGGGCTGGACATGCTTCCTGTGACCACTCCACACTGGCCCAGCTGGTCATACAGGGCTGAAGCTCTGCTCCCAATATGCAAGGTCCAGCATCTGCCACTTCTGGAGGCTGAACCCCTCCTGGGGCACCAGGCTGCCCTGGGGCTGCCATAGCAGAGGTGAGGACCAGGGAGTCTGTCAGAGTGTACACGTGAGTACAAGTGTGTGTGTTTGAAAGGATGTCTGCGCAGGGAGGGGATGACAGCACAGAATTAAAACAAATGAGAGAGAAGGGGGCTATACAGTCTCACTGCAGGGAAAGAAAGCTGCCACGGGCTAGCCCATGGCCTTGGTAAAAAGCCCTTCAAGCTTTATGCCTGCTGCCTGCTGGAACAACAGCAGCAGTGGCTTCAGGACAAGCTGGCCTCTCACAAAGGGGAGAAATTGGCAGAGGCAGAGCTGAGAGCATTTTATGTCCCAGCCAGGATTGATGAGAGCAGCTCAGCTCAAGATCCAACCTCTGCCCCCTACTCCGGGGCCTGCCAGTGGCCTTGGGACAGGGCTGAGGGGCTGAGGGAGACAGGCAAACTCTTATCGTTCTTCTCACATGTAAACTACTCTACAGAGCCAAGCCAGCTGGTTCTGAGCAGGCCCAGGTCAGACCAGAGCCTGTGCTGCTCAGATTGGATGCCGGCTTCCCGCATGCTGGCTTTGCATAGTGTGGCTCCTCTGAGGGACCCACCAACTGGGTGTCCCTACTCTGGCAGAGGACCAGGCATGTGTTGCCATTTATCTTAGAATCTGAGGCTCCTAGGACCATGGGATCTCAGGACTACAGTGAGAGGTGAAGGGTCCCGGGGGCCATGGGTGCTCACCCCTGAGCCGCAGTAGCGCCCCAGCCTAGGGGCTGTGCTGTCGTAGCCATCAAACAGTTCCATATAGTCATAGCCGCAGTCCGTCTCCTCCTCCACCTCAAAAGTCTGGAACACGAGCTCCACACCATAGCCCTCCTCAGCCACAATGACCCACTCACAGTCCACTCCCCCAGGGTAGTTGTTGTCACCAAACTGGGCATGGGAGTAAAGGTCCTTGGTCTTCACGTCAGCCCGCACCTGACCTCCACACTCTGCAAGGGACAACAAGATGAGCCATTGCCTCCTGATACTGCTGCATGCCCAACACCATGCCAAACCCTCATGGAGAGGCAGAAACTGGGGATACAGGCCACGTGGCTGATGATGGGTGGACTGGGACTTGGCCCAGGACTTGGCTAGAGAAAGTGCCTGG
This sequence comes from Thryonomys swinderianus, assembly GCA_004025085.1. Classification (NCBI taxonomy): domain Eukaryota; kingdom Metazoa; phylum Chordata; class Mammalia; order Rodentia; family Thryonomyidae; genus Thryonomys; species Thryonomys swinderianus. Next base: position 28,239 of record PVIC010007621.1, on the reverse strand, counting down.
TGTACCACCTCAGATGTCTGAGGAGAAGCCGGGGGGCACAAGGTGAGGCACCTTGAGCAAAGGGAAGTCTCATTTTGTTGAAAAATGACATTTCTGGGGCCAGAGGGTTAGCTCAGTGGTTCTGGCACCTGCCTCGCAAGCACAAGGTCCTGAGTTTGATCCCTAGTAACCACATACAATGTTGGGCGCGGAGACTCACGCCCACCAACAATCAATACCACATACCACAGTGCCAGGTGTGGTGGCTCATGCCTGTAATCCCAGCACTTAGGAGGCAGACAGGAGGATTGCTGATTTCGAAGCTTGCCTAGGCTACACAGTGAGTTCAGAGCCAGCCTGAACTACAAAGCGAGACCCTGTCTCAAAAAAAAAAAAAAAAAAAAAAGACATTTCTAATTTGCTCCAGATGAGAGGACTGTCATGGAAGAATGTGGCCTAGTGTATCCTGAGCTTCCATTTTCAAGAGAGAAGCTGTGTTTTATATGAAAACTCCTGAGTTTTCAGTGTTGGCTCAAATGTTTAAAAAACACACTGTGGGCCAAATGCTGAGGTTTGTGAGCCAGATGGAAACAGGACAGGATCATCAGTGGGCACTGTCTTCCTGATGCCCTCTGGCCCCTTTTCCGTGCCCTGTGCTCAGGTCCTCCTAAGGAAGTAGGGAGAAGACCGGTAGAGACTGTGTCGGGACAGAGTTAGAGGGGAAAAGGGGAGGCTGTGGACCCATCAGCTCTGGGATCTGTGACAAGCAGCTTGAGGCCCAGCAGGAGACTGATGCTGGTGGCTGGAACCTTGAACAAATTCTAGCCTCTCTCTGTAGTCACGTGGTTCCACTGCACTGCTGTCCTTGAAGACCTGTCTCTCCAGCCAAACTAAGTGACCCACTGTGAGTTCAGAGCCAGCCTGTCACTCGTGTACATCCCGAGCTACGCGAGGCTTGCTCTCCTCCTCTACTCAGAATGACACCACCAGTCCACACTAACGAGGCCTGAGCAGGGAACCTATCACAATTATTGGGGTATTGGGTCACATGTTGTAAAGGTCTGCTCCCCTGTCTCCCTGTGGGACAAAGCTGACCTCAGGGCAGTGGGAGGGCTCATGTCTGGTTTATAACCACAAACCCTTTGATCTTTCAGTTTTGTTTTGTTTTGTTTTTGAGAGAGGGTCTCGCTTTGTAGTTCAGGCTGGCCCTGAGCTCACTATATAGCCCAGGCAAGTCTCAGACTCACAGCAATCCTCCTGCCTCTGCTTCCCTAATGCTGGGATTACAGGCCTGAGCCACCATGCCCAGCATTGTGGTGTGTGGTACTGGGAATCGAACTCAGAACCTTGTGCTTGCAGGCAGATGCTAAAACCACTGAGCTAAATCTCTGGCCCTACCCCTTGATATTTTAGAGTGGGGAGAGAAGTCAGGAGGGGCTGGATACACAAAAGAATACAGTGAAAGGCTCTCAGGGGCTGGGGTCTTCATAAGACACATATGTTACCATGCTGACTTTGGGGGACTCCCTCCCCATTTAACCCTAGATTCTCTAGCCTGCCCTTCTCCCAGACATCACTGCAGGCCCACCCCCATGGAGCTTTGTAATGCTGGGGGTCAAATCCAGGGCCCTATGCATGGGAGATGAGCACTCTACCACTAAGCTACAGCCCCAGCAGTTCTATGCCCTGTGACCTCCCTGCCAAGCCAGTGCTGACTGCTCCTCCAGCCTGGCCATCAGAACACCGTCTTGCCAGTGGGAGCCATAGGGCAATATCTACCAGCACCTCCTATGCTCTCTGTACATCCCACCCCAGCCCTAGGCTTGGCTTCAAGACCAGGACCAGAGATGGCTCCAGAGCAAGGAACAGCAAGGGGACAGCATGCTGGCCTGAGATGGCCTCACCTGTGGAGTGTGAAGCCTGGAAGCCCTTTCTCTGCACTGAATTGTCAGAGTAGAAGCGCAGGAACATGCGGCTGCCTGTGGCCAGGACGGGCTCAGGCTTCTTGCTGCCACAGAAGCGGCCAAGGACAGGAGCCTTGGCATCACGCCCATCAAACACCTCCAGGTGGTCATAGGCACACTCAGGCTGAGACTCGATGTCCATCTCCATGAAGGTCTGCAGGTGAGAGGAGGGAATGCAGTTCTGATGCAGCTGGGTGGGATGAGGGGCCCCAGGCCCAGGTGTCTGGACCCTAGTTCTTGCATCGGAGCAGTGTCAACAGGGTCACCCCCAAAGAGCTCTGGGAAAGGAGGCCTCTGTGCAGATCGACTGGGCTCAGCCAGACTGTCCTGTCTATAGCCAGCACCCACGCCTCACACAGGCTTTGGGAGATAAAATAGCAGCCACATGGCATGGAGATAAGGCAATGCCCATGTGGGCTGGCAGATGGGTGCCTTACCAGTTTGACCCGGTGCCCAGGGGTGCTGGAGATGGCCCAGGTGCACTCCTTCTTGCTAGGATATTTGTCAGGCCAGTTAGGGCTGGTGATAGTACCACTAGTAGATGTCACCTTGTGGTCACAGCCAGCTGTGGGGACATAAGTGACAGAAGAGGGTTGGCAGAGACCGCCATGCTCCTGGACTTCCTGTGAAGAAGGCTCTTCCTGTCTCTTGTTCTCCACTTATGAAATGGACTGAAGGCCACTGCCATTCCCCTCCCATCTGGTCACCCATGTCAGGGCAAACCTGACTGCTGCTCCTACAGAAGCGCTGAGAGAGCCCCAAGGAAGGAGTCCCACCCCAGCCCCCACCCCTGGCTACTCAGGGTCTGCCTGGAGCTCTCGCACCAGGAATGTCTGGCGCTCACACCCTCTCGCAGCTCCCCAGTGTGAAGCTTTGTGCATCCTGATGCTGTCACTCATTGGTTCCTGACTCGGTCTACCTGCCTCTTGCCATTCCAGGTACCAACCTGGGTAATGTCAACATGTGGGCAGCTGACTACACACAGGAACCATACAGGCTCCCCGTCGCCTGACTCCTCAGTTCCCTCGCTTCTTATCTTCCTTCTGTTCAACATCACCCCAGGGTTTTGTTTTCCTGTTTATTTGGGGGCTTTTTGAGACAGGGTCTCTCTATGTCATCCAGGCTGGCCTTGAACTATGTAGCCCAGGCTTGCCTTGAACTTGCAGTGATCCTCCTGTCTCAGCTTCTCACGTGTTAGAATTATAGCCATGTGCTACCATGCCTGGCTTCATCCCAGGCTTCACAACCGACACATCATCCCCTGTGCTCCGGTGTGCTCAGGCCCCCTTTTTCTCGACAACGGTCACTTCATTTTAAGGAGACCTCTGTAGTCTTGTTCTTTCTGTTTCTCCCAGAACAGGTAGCCCTCCATAGCCTCGGGAGATTTGTTCCTAGACCTCAGGCACATTCCAGAACCTTGGGTTCTCAAATCCTCTCTATAAAATGGAATGATATTTGCACAAAGCCTACACATATCCTCCTGTCTACTTTAAAATGGTCTCTGGATTACTTACATAACACCTAGCACAATGTAAATGCTATATAAATAGTTGTTACCCTGAGTTGTTCAGGGAATCATGACAAGAAAGTCTGTATATTTTCTGTACAGATAAAATCACTGTAGACCTCACCATGTTTCCAATCTGAGGGTGGCTGGACCTATGGGGTCAGAACCCATGGACCCAGAGGGCCAACTGCCTCCTCCCAGGCAGATTTACAACTTCCCTCTCCAACTGGACAACATTGCTTGCTGATCACCAACTGCTTGGTGACACCCTCGTTGGTCCCCATCATGCTGTTCCTTCAACCTTAGGAAGCCCCAACTGTGCTGTGCAACCCTACCAGGGCCTGAAAGTCACCAGACACTCTTCAGACCTGTCCTTTGCTAGCTCCTCAATCCCCAACCTTCAGCCTTCCCTCCCCTCAAGCCCATCTTAACTCAGTCTCAGCCCATCTCTCCTCACATACGAACCTTCTGCCTCCCTTGTCTCCCATCCTGTGGCCTTTGAGAAGGTGTTCTCCTCTCCATATGTACAGACTATTCCTCTGGAAGCTGCCCATGACCAGGGAACCTTACACACAGAGGACGCACTGTCCCTGTCTCCCAGCCCTGAGCCCACAGATCTAACCTTTCCTCAAGTAGCTCTCCCCTGAGCCTCCTCCTCTGGCTGTGGCCCCTCCCCTCTCCTGTCCTTCCCAGACAACCTTCCAGAAAGCTGGCTACCACTTTTCTTTTTTTCCAGGTCTCCCTTTGTAGTTCAGGCTGGTCCTGAGCTCACTATGAAGACCAGGCAAACCTCAAACTCAGTAATCCTCCTGCCTCTGCCTCCTGAGTGCTGGGATTATAGGTATGAGCCATCACACCCAGAGTTGTGGTATGTGGTACTGATTGCTGGTGGATGTGAGTCACCACACCTGGCATTGTTGTATGTGGATACCGGGGATGGAATCAGGGACCTTGTTAGGTAGGTGCCAGAACCACTGAGCTAAATCTCCGGTCCCTTTTTTTTAGTTTTTTTGGGTCTCAGCTATGTAGTTCAAGCTGGCTCTGAACTCACAATGTAGCCCAGGCTAGCATTGAACTCTCTTCAATCCTCCTATCTGTGCCTCTCGAGTGCTGGGATTACAGGCATGAGCCACCATGCCCTGCATTGTGGTATGTGGTATGGGGATTGAACTCAGGACCTTGCTCTTGCCAGGCAGATGCCAGAACAACTGAGCTAAATTCTCGGCCCTACCACATTCTTGATATTTATATCTCCTTAATACATAGCATTGTGACTTCAGTCTTTGAACAGTGTGGCCTCCCAAATGCAAATTTAAAAGCCAATGATCACTGTTCAGGATTATGCACCTTGGAAGGTCTCTCTGAGAGCCCATGGGCAGACAGTGTGCTATGGAGCCAGAGGAAAAAGATGGGCAGGATGCAAGTCACACAGCTGGGCCCAGAGGCGGAGCCTCACTGAGCACCCACACAGCCACAAGGATTCAGAGCAGGCCCTCTCAGTCCCCTGTGGAAGCCACTCAGGCTCCTGTCTCCCCCACTGGGATGTTTCCATTACCAGCTGCAATTTCCTGTGCCCATTCTGCCTCCCTCTCCTATTTCCCTTGTACATACACCCATGTCCTCCCCCAGCAAGGCCACAATATCCCTAGGCACAGAGCACCTCCTCTCAACTGTCCTTTAGAACTGCAGAGTGCTGGGTCCTCCGTAGAAGTCAGTTATGTCATTAGCCTACACTGGAGTGAGGGACCAGCAGCGCTTCTCAAGGGACCCGGGAGAAAAGCAGATGACCAGACCTCCTTCGTCACATGTTCACACACTCTCCTGGCTATCTTGATGTTGCTCTTTATCAAGGCCCTTCTTTCCGGAGGTGGAATGCAGTGAAGACAGTGTCAGAGCGAGACTAGCTAAAAAGCAGTGAGTGCCAAAAGCAGTGAGTGCTAAAAGCAGTGAGTGCTCCGCATGCTTGGGAAGCCTGCTCAGGGGCACTTTAACTACTATCATATCTGGCCTGTGGCTGCAGGAGGTCATTATAGGCACAAAAACCTGTGACAGTTTAAGAAACACCCAGAAGAGCCTGAAAACGGGGCCCTGGGCAGCTATGAGCATCTCTCTGACTCGGCAGGAAGGGGAGGGAGTCTGCTGCAGGTGCAAAGTGAATTGCAGCCCTGTGAAGATCGCTGGTCCTGTTAGTACAGACAAGCTCCCCCCCCCCACCCCGTAAAGATTGATGGTTTCATAAGTACAGACAAGCTCCTCGTATCCTGATCCCCACCCAGGATAGTACGAGGCCACGAGGCCTGCGAGCACTGGCCGTCCTGCCATCAGCCCTGGTCCCTGTGTAGCCCTTACCTTCCTTGCAGTCATGTTTGTTGTCGTGGAGGACAAAGCCGCTGCGGCACTGACACTCGTAGCTGCCGAACGTGTTGACGCAGTCCTGCTGGCAGCCGCCGTTGTCCTTGGAGCACTCGTCCTTGTCTGCAGGGGCAAGAGCGCAGGAGGTCTGTGTGGGCTCTGTGCCGGCCCAGGCGCAGGGGAGGCCCGGCTGGGCTTCCTCCTATTGGCAGAGCACAGGAGCCAGCGACAGCCAGGGCCGGGTGGGGAGTGGGAGCCAAGGTGATGACAGGGTCCCGGGCACTGCGTCAAGCGGAGCCAGCTGAGAGGAGCCCAGCTGTGGGAAGAGAAGGTAGAAGGGCAGGGGTCTGGAGCTAACCAGCACAGGGACCTCTACCATTACCTGCTTACTGGACAGACGGACAAGTGGAAAAACAGACACACGGACAAGCAGACTGCAAGAGAAAGGAGCAGGACGCAGGGGTCCCTCTTTACTTCACAACAGGAAATGTCACAGACACCATCAAAATGGGGAGGGGAGGTGCCCCTGTCAGCTGAGGGGGACAGGGAGGAGGGGAGAGCACCAGTTCTGTGCGGCCAGAGGAGGGGCCGGCCCGGCAGAGCGGAGGTGGGGGCAGGTAGGCTCTGAAGGCCCCAGCCCACTCGTCCGAGGTGAGCTTCCTGAGTAACGAAGGGTCTGGGGGGCCTGGTAGGCCTCACTGGGGGGTCCGGTTTCTTTTCTGCACTCGGTATTTGAGTTGCTGGGGGCGTCCCCGAGGGGGCTGCAGAGCTGGCCTTTTTTCTGAAACGAGAGAGAGGAGAAAAGGGACCGAGGGGTGGGGGTGGAGGACAGGGACCAGGGAAGGAAAACAGTGAAAACCAGACCCAGGGCCTGAGGCAGGGGCAGGGTGGGAGGGCAGGCGGCCACACATGCAGGACAGCCATGTCCAGCAGCAGGTCACGGAGGGCTAGGTTAGCAGTGGGAAGAGGCACAGCGACAGGGTCAGGGACCTAGCCTGGCCAAGGAGGAGGCTGTAGGGACAGCATGGCCCAGGTGTGCACACTGAGGACAGAGAAACAGGGAGTCGCTGGCAGAGGGAGCACTGTGTGCAGAGGGCTGGGGGGACTCTGCTCGTGCCCTCATGATGGCGGCTGCAACTACAGAGCATGCAAGACACAGACATATGCACCCACACAAATGCACACCAGCAGACTCACGCCATCCCATGCACGCACAGGCTATGGTCTCAACTTGGTGACAGACAAACACATACAGGCATCTGTACACAGACACACATCCACCATGTGCCACACGGACGCAGGCTAGAGACCTAGTCAAGATACATGCCAACACCTGCCCAACCTGTGCCCATGTGCACACAGATACATGTGACCTACCCCCACATACATGTAGGGTCATGTACACAGGCAGAAACATAGGCAGGCATAGGTGCACACAGAAAGATGCACACAGGTGTTGGGAGCCAGATGTGGACACCCCACGTACACACAAACACACATACACAGATGCCCAAGCTCACTAGCAGCCTGCTCACTTGTTGGCTGATCCACACACACTCAGGCATACACACATGTGTCCTGACACCAAGAAAGATAAGGTCACAGTGTATATAAGCCAGTCACATATTCTTGGTCTGTCTGTGGTCATTTCAGAGGCTGTGTGCCTGGCACAGAGTGTGGGGATCCGATGGACACCCAGAATTCCAGAGAATGCCAAGGTGGGAAAATGCCCGCTGACATGGGACCCTGCTCTCATTCTCCCTTAGCAGAGGACCAAACTGGAGCATCACTTCCCAGAAGGCCTTGCTTTCCCCAGCACTACTGGGGAGGGTTGGACTGCTGGGCCCAAACGATCCTTTGTTCTGCAGCAGGGAGGCTGCTGAGACAGTCTGCCAAGGAAGCTGCCTTTGCCCTTTGCATTATCCTGTGGGAAATGTGGGGCAACAGGTAGCTATGATCAGTCCTGGGGTTCACCGAGGGCCTCCCCTGGGACTCTGCTGGAGCTACAGAGGGTTCAGAGCATGGACTGAACAAAGACTTCCCTAAGATGTCTGAGCCCCTAACTTCCTCATATTTGTACCCCAAATACCTGTTTGGTGTCTGGCACACAGTAGGGAAAAATACTCAATGGATTAACCAGTGAATGGACGCATGTATGGCTGCAGAAGAAGAGGGCCAGGCCTGAGGATGACCACCCCAGCACCTGGGGAAGGGGCTCTGGCACGAGCAGGGGAGTGGGAGGAGGGGCGGGGCAGGGGGAGGTGGCTGTGGGTCCCACAAGGAGATGGCACTCACCCTCCAGTGCCCAAACGCCCCGGAGGTGCTGGGGTCAGACTGAAGGTCTTCAGGCTCTTGCTTCTCCTTCTTGGCTTAGGGTCTCCTTGACGGGTGTCCCAAAAGTCCAAACAGCCCCCCTGGGGGGCCCGGGTCAAAAGCCCTGGGCCCCAAGGCTGAACCTTGATGCCCACCGCTGAGAGTTCTCTGCAGGTTTCTTGTGCAACGGGGCAGTGCATGTGTGTGTGCGTGTGTGTGTGTGTGAGTACACATGGGAGTGCATGTGTGTTTTGTGAAGGGCTGAGCATGGGGTGGGTACAGTGTCGTGCAGGACTGAGGGCAAGGCAGTAACTCCAGACCTGACAGATGGGTGTTGACTCCCTGCCCCTCCAAGACTGGAGCAACAGAAGAGCAAGAAGAGACAAGAGTAAGCAGGTAATGGTTCCCCTGGGGCAAAGCCACCCTGAGCAGGTGTTAAGCGCCCTCAGCCCTCTGATGAGCACCCCGAAAGGCTTCTGGGGGTGCCCAAGGAAGGAAGTGATTGGCATGGTGGCAAGAAGTATGGCAGAAGCTCTTTAAGCCAAGCAGGGTAGCTGGCAGTGCCAAGCAGGGAACCAGAGCCCAAGGGCAGGTGCATGGCATCCAGGTGGGGAAGACAGGGTGCAAAGCAGGCACAGAGGGGGCTGGAGAATGCAGGACTCTGGGCAAGGAGGGGAGAAGGGAAGCGCCAAGGATGCTGTTTTGGGCTTTCTGCCCCACCTGTGCCCAGCTTTCCAGGAATTAGGGGTAGGGTTTCCAGGCCATGCCCCATAAGACCACCTGCTCCAGCCAGCCCATGGCAGCCTGCTCTCTCCATGCTCCACTCTAAAGAGCTCCTGCCTTCACTGCCTCAGTCCTGGGGCCCTTTGCCTCTAGAGGACATCAGCTGCCTTGCAGTCTAACCCCAACCAAAGGTGGAGGGAACAGGTCTGTGGGACGCTGCTTCTAGAGGCTGTGGGTGTGGGGGAGGATACCATTTAGGCCACCCAGAAAGGGCTGGAGGAGGTCAGAGAACTACAGCCCCAGCCTTATGCAGGGCAGCTCTGAGCTCACGGGGATGAAGGGGCTGGGTGCCTCCCTGGGCAAGGAAGGGCTCTGGTATCTGAGGAAAGGAGTGAGTGAGGGAAACCCTCTGTTTGGAAGACCCCAGTCTGAACCTCTTGTTTGTGCACAGTCTCCCTGGAGGCCAGACAATCTCCCCCTCCTCTTCTCCATTCACCCCGTGTTCCTGAATGTTCCTAAGACCTGCCCTTGCTGGGCCTTGGCACAGGCTCCCTCTACCTGGAGCGTCCTCCCCTCATCCCTGCTGGGTCTATCCTCCCCAGCCTGGACCGTCCTCCCCATCCCTGCTGGGTCTGTCCTCCCCAGCCTGGAGTATCCTCCCCATCCCTGATGGGTCTGTCCTTCCCAGCCTGGACCATCCTCCCTCATCCCTGATAGGTCTGTCCTCCCCATCCCTGCTTGGTCTGTCCTCCCCAGCCTGGAGCATCCTCCCTCATTGCTGCTGGGTCTGTCCTCCCCAGCCTGGACCGTCCACCCCATCCCTGCTGGTCTGTCCTCCCCAGCCCTGGCACCATTGTGAGCTTGAGGGCTTAGAGCAAGGGATTCCTGATACTGCCAGGGCTGCTTGGTGGGGATGAAGCATAGAGGGGAGCAGGGGGCAGGCTGGGCACAGGGAAGAGTAGGGTGTGGGGCTAGGGGGAAGGGAGCCCTGTTCTCCAAGGAGAGGCAGGGCAGGAAGCAGGGCAGTCTGGGGTTACCTGAGAAAAAGTGGGCCTTGAAGCCCTTTTTGGACACAGTGTTGTCGGACTTGAACTCCACACGCATGTTGTTGTACTGCGAGGTGATGACCTCGGGCTTCTCGGAGCCACAGAACTTGCCATGCAGCTTAGAGTCGGCGGTGAGCCCACTGCGCACCTCCACGAAGTCATACTTGCATACCTGCAAGGGGGCCGGCTCTGCTGCCTCTTCCAGGAAGGCCCCCTGACCACCTCCAACCCGGGGAAGCCCCCATCCGCTGATCCTTCAGCCTTCAGTTATCTACTCCCCCACTGGGTGCTCCCTGGGGCCCCACAAAGCCCAGGCATCAGCCCCACACCCGTTACCACTCCGAAGGCTGGGACTCCATGTCCTTCATTCCTACCTGCCATGTGTTCCTTCAAGCCTCACGTGCACCCCATACCTCTGCCCTCCCGGCAGGGTTGGGGGCCACTTACATCGTTGCCCTCTGTCTCGAAGAAGTCAAACTGCAGAGAGATGCGATACTGGGTGGGGGCGACCAGCTGCCAGATGCAGTTTTTGTTCGGAGGGTACTCCTTGGGCCAGCCAGGGCTGGTGATGGAGCCGTTGAGCTTGGTGAGGAAGCCACCACAGGCAGCTGGGGGTCAAGGGATGTGTCGTCACACCACCAGGAGTCCCCGCAGTAGGCAGGGCCCAAGCCTGTGCTGGTGAGCCCTCGGCAGGTTGGGCTCTGTGCATCCCCTAGCCCAGAGGCTTGGGACAGATGGGAGGGCCGAGGCGAGATGGGGACCCTGGGAAGCACGGTGAGAGGCTGCTCAGAGACACAGCAAGGTCATCTGAGCTGGGGCTACCAGCCTCAAGTGTTGCCACTGGCACCCTGGGAACATGCTGTCCCATGGGGACATGCACAGAGGCTGAGACTCAGGGCTCAGTGGAGAACAGTGGTTTCCAAACTGGATCGTCACCCTCTGGCAGATGATGACATCGGTTAGCAAGTCAGGATCAGCATTAGCAAAAAAGGAAGAATGAAGCCCCAAAGTCAGTGTGCATCACACTGGGAACAGCATCCTGAGGCTGCGATCCAGCAGTTGGGGACAGAGTTTGAGGGCACTGTTCTGGTTCCCCCAGGAGGGACATTCCAAGGGCGTGCGGAGGAGCAGGGCCCCGAGGTGTCTTGGGCACTCACCCTCACAGCGGCGCTTGTCGGGGGCCAGTTCGTACCCAGGGTCGCAGCTGCACTTGTAGCTGCCCAGGGTGTTCAGGCACCGCTGCTCACAGCCCCCGCGATTGGGCCGGGAGCATTCGTCCACCTCTGTGGGAGAAAGAGGGTCACAGACGCCAGGCAGGGCCTTGTTCTCTGCTTGGCCTCCACTGGAGCTTTCCTCTCTAGTCCTGTCACTGGGGGCAGTCAGCTGTAAGTGTCACTTGTCTGTCCAGCTCCGAGGCGCCTGCCTCCTGAGGCTGCTCGGAATCCCACAAGTGGACCTACAGATCCTTCTTTCTGGGCACCCAAGGCTGGCTGGTGGCCCCCACCATATGTGCCTTAGCTCCTTCAGTTTTTCCATGAAGGCTGTGGTGGGGACAGTGTAACTGTACCCATTTTACAGATGAGGACCTAAGTTCAGGGAGACTGTCTCACTTGAGGACACAGTGATTTTAAAAGCCCCACCACTGAAGTGTGGTGACATATACTGGTAATCCCAAGAGGGGCTGAGGGAGGATTGTGAGTTTGAGGTCACAGTGCATTTGAGGTCAGCCAGGGATATATAATGAGTTCAAGACCAGCCTGAATACATAGTCAGAATTTTTCTGGAAAAGAAAAAGGAAAAATTATTCCCCTTTCTACCTGTTGTCTCCAGGGCTACTCCAGCCTCTACACCCCACTGGGGAGACTCTTCCCCTGGTCTGTCCTCAACTCTTGAAGAGCAGGGCCCCAGCACCCTCCTGCCACTTATGGCCTTCACAGAGCCTCTGTGTTAAATGAGTGAAAGAGGAAGGAAGGAAGGAAGGAAGGAAGGAAGGAAGGAAGGAAGGAAGGAAGGAAGGAAGGAAGGAAGGAAGGAAGGAAGGAAGGAAGGAAGGAAGGAAGGAAGGAAGGAAGGAAGGAGACGGGCTGGCCAGGGGAGGGGCCCAGGGCACCTTTAAAGAAGTTGACTGCGAAGCCAGCCTTGTTAATGGAGCCGTCAGAGACGAACTTGAGCCAGAGGCGGCTAGAGGTGCTCTTGATGTCATCTGGCTTCTCGTAGCCACAGTACCGCCCAATAAGGGTGCTGCTTTCGCTGTGCCCGTCACGCACCTCCAAGTAATCATAGGCACAGCTGTCATGGCGCTCAATCTAGGGGACAGGGACTGGGTCAGGGGAAGGAACCCTGGCTGTCCCCAGCGGCTGCAGAGTGGTGACTATACAGGAAGGCAAGACAGGGTTCAAGGGTCAGAAATAGCATCTCTGACTACCTCGAAGGACTGGAACGTGAGGCCCACGTGGAAGCCCTCGGACACCTGGATCCGCCAGATGCAGACCTTGCTGGGCCGGTAGTCATCTGGGTAATTGGGTGACTGGATATGTCCATTATCCTTTTTCACATCCCCCCCGCAGATGGCTGTGGGGACATGGTGGGAAGTGGTCAGCATACTCTAGCCTGCTTGATAGCCCCTTCCTGCTCCTCCAGGCCTTCCCAGGGGTCTTCTTGCCCACCCTGCCAATCCTACCCATCTCTGCTTCCTCCCCAGAGGGCCCTCAGCTGTGCCCCTGGAATGCTAGTAAGGAGGGGTTCTAAAATGCACGGGGACCTCCTGTCTGACCCCTTCCCCTTCCTCAGTACCTTCATAGACGGCAAAAAAGCCCTTTCCAACCCAGTTGCTGCTGCTTCGGAATTCAACCCAGAGGCGGCTGTCCGTGGACACGATGGGTTCGGGGAGTTTGCCCCCGCAGAACCGGCCTGCAGACGCAAGGACAGAAGGGCCCTGAGGCCAATGCTACCCCAGAGGCACCTCCAGGATGCTCAAGGCCCAGCACTGGCCTGCAGCCACCCAGCTACACACATTCCTAAGACTACGCATCCACTGGCTGGCTCCTTGTTCATCCAGGGTCCAGCTTTGCTGAGAAGAGGGACAGGACACAGTGCATGCCTGGGGTAAAGGTGGATCCTGATCCTGTCTGACTGCACATGTGTTTCACTGACCTTTTTGAACACACTACATCATTACTGACCTTTCCTTATTCGGTCTCCAAGAAAAGAACTAACGATGAAGACACTGACAGAGCCTTCTCAGCACGTGACAATTGCTTCACAGGCAAGCCTTCCTTAGATAATGCAGGGGAGGCCCTAGGACTCAGCAAACCCCAGAATCGGGCTCAGTCAGAAAACAAAACCCAGCAAGGGTCAACACGAGGGGCGAGGCTGGCCATCTGTGGAATTCTCTGCCGTCAGGCACTGACTGGGAGTGATTTGTGGATTCCTAACAAGACTGGGTGTTTCCCAACTTTCGGCAAGGGATGGAGGGTGCTGGCCTGAGAATGTGTCAGTCGTGAGAAAGAATCTGCAGTCTTGGAGACACAACCCGGCTGCAGAGGAAGTGTTGTAATGGCAGCTGCTTTGGGTGACTAACACACTATTGGAATATCAGAAACTGGGGAGAAAGGGAGAGGGCAGGCAAGAATGCAGCCCACTTCCTGCACAGGCCGTGGAGCAGATTCCGGACGGCCCTGGGATCCTCGGGACGGCGTCCAGACAGGAGAAGGAGCATCCACAATTCCTCTGGATGGGTGCAGATGTCCTCTAGTGACAATAAATGTGCTCTGGCCCAATTACATATCTGCATCATGGCCCTCTATGTCCTGTGGGTTTGACCCACTCATGCCGCTTCCTCCCTAGTCCACCCATGGCTAACGAACTGCCAGGACAAAGTATGCAGGACACAGAGTTGGGCCACCGTGTCAGGTGTGAAGTCCTCTGCAGTGAGCTAACAGCCAGCCTGGAAGGGTGAGAATGAGCTGCTTCTCACACAGGCTGCACCAGGGGCGCCGAGAGCTGGTCATTGTAGATAGAGTACATGGAGCCTCTGAAATCGCCCCATGAGGATCAGAGCCTGGAGCCATGGGGATGTGCAAAACAGCTTGTCCACTCTCTGTCCACTCCTGTGACTCTCATGGTCACCTTCTGAGGGGGGCGGAGGATAGAGGTGAGATGTGCCCAAAGTCATGCTGCTAGCTAGCAGAATCCACCAGGGCTAACCTAGGACTCTAAGTCATATAGCAGGATGCCACCCCGGGTGCTGGGCCCAGAGGAAGATGAAGAATACTCCCATTCTAAGAAGGAATCAGATCCAGGCGTGGTGGTGTAAACCTGTAAGCGTAGAACTAGGGAGGCTGAGGCAGGAGGATCACTGTGAATTCAAGTCCAGTCTGAACTATACAGTGAGACTCTTGTCTTAATAAAATAAAATTAAATTAAAGTAAAATAAAATAAAGAATTGGGCCCCAGAGAGGGGAGGGGTGCAGTGATGGGTTTACCTCGGAGGGGTGCCTTCCTCCAGAAGCCATCGCGTACCTCCACATAGTCGTACCAGCACAGGCGGCTGCGGTACAGGTCCATGGATGTGAAGTTCAGGATGATCTGGGGTGGGGGTGGGGAAAAGAGGATTACCCTGCGCCTACCTCCCCAGGGCAGCCACATGACCACACCAAAGTGGTCAGCATTCTTTCCAGAGAGGCCAGGTGAATGGCCTCAGGCCATGCTGAAAACGCATGTCCTCTGTTCACACCACAAAACACCCTCCATACGCTACCTTCCCTGCCTTGCTGTCCCTGGTAATGGGCTCCTGCACTGGGCAGCCAGCAGCTCAGCTCCCTCCCGGTCAGTATAAATAACAATGTCTTTAAGAGGAAACCAGTTCCCCAGCACCAGAAAAGTCCCTGGTGGCATGATGGTACTGGGCATCTGACAGGGGATGAAGATGCCAGACAGGACAGGCAGCGGATGGGACCCTGACACTGAGGCACCTGCGAGCACATCTTTACTGGAGGCTGATCCTGGGCAAGGGAATGCTGAGTGTTCAGGGAAAACCGCAACTGAATCATTCCCAAGAAAGGGTTTCAGATAAGTCTGTGTCCCTGAGCAGCTGAGGGCACAGAGATATGACATTAAGCATGAATAAACATGTGGTTAAAACACTCAAACTCCAGCCTTGACTCTGGGTTTGAATCTCAGCCTTGCATTTCCTGCTGGGAGCTCTGGGACAAATATTCAACCTCCCTAAGCCTCCAGCCCTGACCCAGGCGCTGTCCTCAATGACTCCTCCACAGCAGTGAGCCCCTGGGAAAGTATACTTGTCCCCTAGCGTCCTCCGAGTACCCAGATTGAGCACCAAGCCTGCTGAGCACTTCCGCTGACCCACAAAGTATATGGACAAGGTGGACATGTGGGGCCTGAGGGACTTTCCATTCCGTGCAGAGGGAACAGTAGGTCCACCCCCTCCCTCTGACTTACTGCAGAGTTAGACGCATACAGGTTGGAGGCCAGCAGGAAGCTGATTACACAGCACACTCTGGCACCCGCTGTCTGTGTCAGGGTCTGTGCCACAGATAACCCTGCCACCTCCTGGCCTGGGCCACACCCCAGCACGCCATGCCCTCGGCCTTATGTCCCTCCATGTCCTCCACCCCCAGGACTCCACTCTGCCATCTGTTTCCCAGTCTTTCCCACCCCATTCCACCAGCAGCTTTCCTGGAACCCTGAGTGCCCTGGGCCTTTGGGCACTTTTCTCACTCTTTTTTTTTTTTTTTTTTTTCTTTTTGGAGACAGGGTCTCGCTTTGTAGTTCAGGCTGGCCCTGAGCTCACTATGGTGCCCAGGCAAGCCGCCGCGAACTCAGCAATCCTCCCATCTCTGCCTCCCGAGTGCTGGGATTACAGGCGTGAGCCACCACACCCAGCATTATATGTGGTAACCAGGGATCAAACTCAGGTCCTTTCTCTTGCGAGGCAGGTGCCGGAACCACTGAGCTAACCCTCCGGCCCACTTTTCTCACTCTTAATTCTGCCTCCTGCCTTTGCCCAACTTAGTTACCCCTCCTTCCTTTCCCCTTCCTTTCTTAATTTCTGTTTTGTTTTACTTTGTTTTAATTTCCACATTAGCTTAAAAACATTAACACTTCATAAATATTTTTTAATTCTCATGCCCTGAGATATAATTCAGATCACATGTTTGGAAAGTGAACTGTGACTCTTGATTACTATTAATCATCACCATTAAAAGTAGTTAATGGTGTTGCTACTGTTGTGACTACAGTGAGTCCTAGTATTTTCAAATACCAAGGTTGCAAATCCATGGTAGCCAGCCAGTAGCTCATTACCAGGCCTTTTACCTTTTTAGAAAACAACAAAACGTGACCACAGAGGAGGCAGCAAACCCGGGAGACAGCAAACCCCTTCACATGTGAGCTCTACTCCCTGGCTCCTCTGCGCTGTGCTCGCCTGAAAACCAGGGACAAGCTGCCTCCCTGGCCTTACCCAGAGCTCCAGTTACCTCCTGCTAGCCCTCATGCTCCAGCTGGACCCTCCTCTCCTCAAGCCAGCTCAGAAATGTCCCGGCCCTGCCATCACCTTTGCCGGGGAATGGTCCAGAGTCCTAGCTCTTGACCTTACTCCCAGCCACAGCAACCCAAACTGACCTTTTATGATGCAAATCAAATCACACCTCTCCTTATTCAAAATCATCTAATGCATATACCTCAGAGTAAATCCAAATTCCTCAACATGAAGGACTTTATCATCTGGTCCTGTTAACTCTCTGATGCCATTTCCCCGCTCGACTTGCTCACTCAGCTCCAGCCACATTACCCTTGTCCAACCTTAGACATCCTCAGACACACTAAGATGACGTCAAGGCCTTTGCATTTGCTACCTGGGAGCTCTTCCTAGCTCTGTGCCATGTGTACCCTTCCTGCTGGTTTCTGCTGCTCTGAAACAAATAAGCCCTTCCCTGACCATCCCACAAGAATCAGTAACCCCAGGCCTACCCTCCTCCTGCTGAGGCCACCAACACCTAGCACCAGCTGACCCCCTGCACAGTGACTTGTTTATCTGCTTGTCGGCTGCCTCTCCTCACCCCACCCTCAAAGGGAAGGAGAATTTCATTTCTTTAATTCACCACCAACTTGACACATGTCACATAATTGGTGCTTGAACGTAATTTTGTCTTTAGGAATCTGCTCCACAGAGCAGCATGTCTAAGTGTATAAGGATGGAAATCTAAAGGCATTTATGAGCCAGGCAGGATGATGCATGACTGTAATCTCAGCACTTAGAGGGCTGAAGCAGGAGGATCACAGAGAATTCAAGGCCAGCCTGATCTACATAGCAAGAATGTAAATTTGAACAAACTTAAATGTCCATCAATATAGACCTGCATCAGGGGACTGAAGAATTAGCTGAGGGGAGTTCAAATTGACAGAATGCTCAGCAGCATGAGAAGGAAGGAGACACTGAACGGGGATGTGGCTCATTGTCAAAGGCAAGAAAATGCAGAAGACCGTATGTGTGTCATGTTGTTTAAGTCAGGCTCTAGAAGTGCACACCAGAGTGGTCCCAAGGCTCAGTCACCTCCAACAAGTGCAATTCAGAGGAAGATCAAGAGGGAAACATTCACTTCTTTTACTTATATATTTCTAGGCTATGCAAAAATTTTGCAATATGGACATATTTTTAGATCTAATGAATGATAAAAATTTCTTAAAAAGAAATGCCAGCTGAACATTCTAGTACATGCCTGAAATTCCAGTACTCTGGGGGCAGAGGCAGGAGGACTGCAAGTTCAAAAACCACTTTGGTAACTGCTAATTTAGCAAGACTACATCTCAAAAAAAAAAAAAACTAAAGAAAGGGGCTGAGAATGTAGCTCAGTGTGAAGGCCCCGGATTCAATCCTTAATACTCCCTTCTTCCCCAAAAACGTGGATGGAAGAAGGAATTCAGAAGTCCCCATAAGTGAGTGCACTTTGGCTCCTGAAGTTACACCCCCTGTGCCTGCCTCAGCATGGCCCCAGACTGCCAAGGGCAGGAGGAAGCACGGTCTCCTTATGCCAGGAAGGGACTTTTGCTGGAGGTGGGGAGCAGAGCACAGGCTACATCAGGATGAGAAGTGTCTAATTAAGACTTGAACTGACTTCTGTCATGTGGAAACAGCTGTGCCCTGGTGGCAGGGGCCCTGTCCTCCACCAACAGACATCTGACCAGCTCTACCACTTTCTGTCTGGGGACTTCTGGCCTGAGGTTTGGCTTCTGGGAGCCTCAGAATCTTTATCTAAAAGATGGATGTGGCCACAGTGGCTGCCCTGGGGAGTGTGGAGATTGAATGACATATAGGGTACAGCCTCTCCTATTGTACCTGTATGTAACAAATGTTTCCCCAAACTTGCTGGATGCTGGAAAGAAATGATAGAACGCTTGGCTTCTCATGCCAGACAGGAAAGGCCTGTGCTATGAACCACATGGTCCTGGGCCACTCACTGTCTGACCTCCATGTGGCCTCAGTGCCTGACCACAGGCACCTCACTGAATTCCTGGACACCTGTTTCCATATTTGTAAGAGGGTAATGACTCTAGGACCTGCCTCATAGAGCTTAGGGAATTAAATTAGTAAATATAAGGCTTATAGGGTTTTTAACATGGTAATCAGTCATTAAATGTGAGTTTTAGTTACTCCAAGATATGTTGATTTTTTTTTTTTTTTCCGCAGTGGGGATTAAACTCAGGGTCTTTGAACTGAGCTAACCCTTTTTCATTTTTTGTTTTCAGACAAGGTATTCCTAAATTGCCTGGGCTGGGCTCCAACTCGAGAATCTCCTGCCTCACTTCCTGCGGTGCTGGGATTACAGGCATGCACCATGGTATGCACCTAAGATGTTTTGATATTTGCAGTGGTGCAGACCAGAATCCTGAAAGTACAGCAGGGTAGGTAGGGTGCCTGGGAAAGTTGGCCAGAATTTACTCATTTAATATTCTAGGAATACAGACAACTTAATAGCAGCTAATATTGGTTGAATTCTTACTATGTGCTAGGTACTACTCTACATCTTTTTCTTTAGTGCAATACTTATGAACCTCATAAAGAAAGTACCATCCTCAGGCCTGTTTTACAGGTAAGGAAACAAAAGCACAGAGAGGTCAAGCAACTTCTCTCAAGATCATCCAGCTAGTAGACAGCACAGCTGAAAATCAAACCCAGGTACTCTGGCTGCCAAACTTAGAACCTTCCCCTCTTCTATGTGGCCTGCCTGGGCCTGGTGGCTAATTCTAACCAGCAGCTGTGCTGAGAGGAAGTGTCTATGTCCCTGATCCTGAGAGCCCCGTACCCTCCAGCACTGAAGAAACAGAGACCTAAGAGAAGGCCCATCACAAGCTTTGCCAAGAGGGAGGAATCACTCTTTTCCGGTTGGGGAGCCATCAGGAGGTGGAGGAATTTGGGTTAGACCTTGAAGAACAGGCAGGACTTCAGAAGGTGTGGATGAGAATGAAGGTGGATACTGCCAGCTCTTCTCTAGTTGGCTACTCAGTATAACCTGCCTGTTGGCCAGGGGCTGCTCCTCATAACTCTCTTCCTCCTAAAGACTCTGCTACATTGCCTGGGAACCATTATGAGTCCTTGGGTCAACTGCGAACTACATCAGTGGAGGGATGAGGCTTCTAAAACGAGGTTTTCAAGGTAGGCCTGGTGGTGCCTGTCATCCCAGCACTTAGGAGGCAGAGGCAAGAGGAAGGCTTGAGTTTGTGGCCAGACTGGGCTACACAGTGAGTTTAAGGCCAGCCTGGAAAACATAGTGACACCCTGTTTTTTTTTGTTTGTTTGTTTTTTTGCTTTTTGAGACAGGGTCTCGCTTTGTAGTTCAGGCTGGCCCTGAGCTCACTATGGTGCCCAGGCAAGCTGCCTCGAACTCAGCAATCCTCCTGTCCCTGCCTCCCCAGTGCTGGGATTACAGGCGTGAGCCACCACGCCCGGCATTGTGGTATGCGGTGTTGATTGTTGGTGGGCGTGTCTCCATGCCCAGCATTATATGTGGTTACCGGGGATCGAACTCAGGTCCTTGCGCTTGTGAGGCAGGCACCGGAACCACTGAGCTAACCCTCCGGCCCAGTGACACCCTGTTTTTTAAAAAAAGGCTTGAAAGAGGACTTTCTTATATGTGACACAGCCACAACATCCATAATTGTGTAAGATTCACCTGTTATTCACATTTCTGGCAATAAGCTAAGCACTGGGAAGTGAAAAACAACCTATCAGCAGCTAAAACAGGTGTCAAAGTCCAGACACTAAAGCTGCAGGCTTTACTTAAGGCTTACTTTTGAAAGATCACAGACTTTGGCATCAAATAATATAGAACTAAATGCTCATCCTACTGCTACTATCTGTGTAAACCTGGGCAGATTCATTCCAGTACTTTAAGATTCAGTTTCCTCCTAACTTGCAAAATTGTCGTGGGGGAATGAAGAGCTTGTGTACATAAGATGACTAACAAAGTGAGGGCACAGTCAGTTAAAAACTGGCAAAAAGATCGCTCTCATTTTACTTACTTATTTATTTTGGTAATGCCAGGGATTGAACCCAGGGCCTTACACATGCTTGGTGAGTACTTTACTGTCACTAAATTGCCCGGGCTGGGCTCAAACTTACAATCCTCCTTTCTCCACCTCCCAAGCAGCTGGGATTACAGGTATGGAGCATCATGTTAGACTAAGATTGTAATTGTTTTGAGGTGGAACAAGGTCTCATTATGTGGTTCAGGATGACCTTGAACTCATGGTAATCCTCCTGCCTCAGCCTCCCAAGGGCTGAGACTACAGGTGTGCACCACTATACCATGCAAGACTGTAATTTTTAAGTGGGATTTAGAAGAAGAATAATAACACAGAAAATAGCACTATTATTCTATGTCACCAGACTCTCAGGGACTCCCCAACCTCCACAGACCATTTGAATGTAAATGTCCCCAGAGGGTCATCTTAGATTCACTTACAACTCCACCAGTTTTTTGTTTTTTTTTTTTTTGACAGGGTCTCGCTTTGTATTCAGGCTGGCCCTGAGCTCACTATGGTGCCCAGGCAAGCCGCAGCGAATTCAGCAATTCTCTTGTCTCTGCCTCCCCAGTGTTGGGATTACAGGTGTGAGCCACCACGCCCGGCATTGTGGTATGCGGTGTTGATTGTTGGTGGGCGTGAGTCTCCACGCCCAGCATTATATGTGATTACCGGGGATCAAACTCAGGACCTTGCGCTTGCGAGGCAGGCGCTGGAACCACTGAGCTAACCCTCCCGCCCAACTCCACCAGTTTTTACTCAGTGCATTTCTACAACCATGCATTGACTGATCTGGAATTTTTATCCCTAGCCCACTTCTCCCCATGGAGCTCTGGGCAGGTTCTGAAAAAGGACTGGCATTTTGTGGGAATGATGGAGGGAGTCAGTCCAAAAGAGAGAGGCTCCTGGGCAGGGCTGTGCAATACTAGAAAGACAAAGGTGGCATGTGCAGTCAGAAGTAATGAGGAGGAAGCTGATTCTGACCAGCCAAACTCCAGCACAGAAAAGAACAACGCTCCACCTGACTCTGTGCTCCTTGGAGCCAGGACTGTCTAGGGCATCTGCTTATCCCCATGCCTTGCCCACCTCGGGGCAGATAGTTTGCCAATGAACACCAAGGGAGCTGTTCCGATGCTACAGGCTTTATGGCACCACTGTATTACAACTCGATGTGTGTGGCAACATCTCTGATAATTAAAACCAACACAAGCTGTGGATGATGACACGTACTGTATAATCCCTACTACTTGAAGAGCTGAGGCAGGAGGATTGCAAGCTTGAGTCTAGCCTGGACAACTTAGTGAGACCTTGTCTCAAAATAATTATTTCACAAGAACAAGAGTAAAGCTGGGGATGTAGCTCAGTGGTAGAGTTCTTGCCTAATGTGTGAGGGAGGCACTGATTTTTATTCCTAGCAAAAAAACAAAAACAAAAAAAAACATAAGGAATTGAAAATGGGCCCAGCCAATAATATGCTCAATATTTGTTATTATTATCTGTGAGTGAGTTTCCAAAGGCTGGAGTTGCCCCGACCCTTGGGAGAGGGATGAGATGGCCAGGACTCAGCCCGTTTGAATCAGCAGAAAAGACTGCACTTTTAAGTGAGTTTTGCAACAAGAAGAACGGAAGGGATGGGTTTACTTTTGAGGGAAGATGGTAAAATGCAACCAAGAGAGATGACAGAATTACTCCAATATCAACAAAGGTCTGTCACATCTGAGAATCACCTTCAGTTTGGAAAAATAAGCATTGTTTTGAAAGGAAATGGAAGCTGCTTGACAGGACATAAGAGTCTGTGAGCACCTCTTTAAATTGGTTTTTCCTCTATGCTCACAAATGACATCAGAGGATAGTCAAATAACTTGCAGATGTGATCAGTGTGTGTAATCTTGAGAACCTAGAGCAGAAGCTTTCCCAGTCTTTAAGCAGGATGTGTATGACTGTGTGCATGTTGGGAGGGGAAGAGGATTGGATTCTGGGAATTGCAAACCACCGAGTTGAACAACAAGCCCCAATTAAACACAAGGTCTGTGACCCTTTGGAGAAGAAGCACTTGATCCCTGGGAGCCCATTTGGATTCACTTAAAACAAGTCCATAAGACACATTTCTCTTCCATTTTAAAGAGGTTTAATCAGGGCTGGGGACTCGCATGCACAAGGCTCTGGGTTCAACTTCAGTACCACAGATAAAAGGAAGGAGGTTAGCAACATGAGGAAAGTGGATTTAGTAGGGTAAGGCATTCCAGATATGTAGTCAGCACGTATTAACCACTTCCAGTGCCAAAGAAAGATGATGAAGGACTGGTGGAGACCTGTGGCTAGAGAGTGATAGCATTTGTCAGGACCTAAGATGGCAGGAGAGAGACCTCTCAGGGTGGAAAAGTGGGTTGACTGGCAGGCAGAGAGGTGAGTAACAATGCATTACTCTCCCGGGGAGGACAGCGAAGTCTCAGGGACAGTGCTTCCTTCTCTATTAAAAAAAGATTGTGGGCCAGGGAGGTAGCTCAGTGGTTCTGATGCCCACCTCACAAGCACAAGGTCATGAGTTCGATTTCTGGTACCAAAAAGTAAATTTTTTTTTTAAGACAGGGTCTCGCTTTGTAGTTCAGGCTGGCCCTGAACTCACTATGTAGCCCAAGTTAGCCTCAAACTCACAGCAATCCTCCTGCCTCCGCCCTCCATGTGCTGGGATTATAGGTGCGAGCCATCACAACCAGCATTGTGGTATGTGGTACCAGCGATCAAACATGGGACCTTGCACTTGCCAGGCAGACATCGGAACCACTGAGCTAAATCCCCAGTCCCCAAAATAATTTTTTTGGTAACATTAAGATCTGGCTAAAGAGCAAAATGGAAAATATTGTCGTGTGTGTGTGTGATATGGGGATTGAATCTAGGATCTCTGCACTAAGCTACATTCTCAGAGTTTTTTTAATATTTCTTACTTTGAGACAAGGTTTCACCAAGTCATTAAGTCGCCTATGCAAAGCTTAAATTTGTGATCCTCAGGCTCCCAGAGTGCTGGGATTACAGGTGTAATCTGACCCCAGAATGAAATATTGTGTGACACAGTAAGCTCCTCATCAGCTCAGGTCTTCATCATACAAGGCTAATCAACCATGCAGGAGGAGCCTGTACCAGACAGGCCCTGGTCCTCAGTGCTCCGTGTCCCATCCCCCCAACTCGCCACTGGAGTACTAAGCAGGACCAGCCTCCTGGAGGTCCCGTCTGAGCACCCGAGAAGACAGAGGCTCTTCTGACCTGGTTCCATGCTGGCCCAAAGCCAGCCACCCAGTGGTAGCAAGTGTGAGAATTGAGAGCTTGCTCAGGAGAGAAGGAAGGAGGGGCTGAGATTCCTCTGCATCAGAACTGATCCAAAGGTGACAGAGGGATAGAAAGTGGAGGGCCAGTGAAAGGCAGCAGGCTCACAAATTAGGCCCAGAGGGCCATGACAAAAGTCCCAGTCCAGGCCGGAAGAAGGAAAGGTGAGAAGGAACAATGTGCCAAGAGGCACCGCTGGAGCATCTGCCTTGTTCCTTCACTGTTCCCGGGACCAGAGCGCAG
Organism: Thryonomys swinderianus; assembly: GCA_004025085.1. Classification (NCBI taxonomy): domain Eukaryota; kingdom Metazoa; phylum Chordata; class Mammalia; order Rodentia; family Thryonomyidae; genus Thryonomys; species Thryonomys swinderianus. Next base: position 4,249 of record PVIC010007621.1, on the reverse strand, counting down.
GAGAGCTGGGAAGGTCCATCCTGGAACCCCTACCCATGATGAGATACGTGAGAAGGCCAAAAGCTGGGGCCAAGCATTTCTCCAAGGCCACCCAGGCCCCAGAGACAAAGCTGGATGGAACCCAGCCCTGAGAAGGGTTCAAATCCCTCCTCAGTGCTTGTTAGCTATGTGACCTTGGGCAAGATAATTAACTTTCCTGTGCCTTAGTTCTCTCCTCTACAAAATGAAGACAAAGGGTGTTCAAAAGGCTGGAAAGAGGCACTGTAGGACAAGCACTTAGAAAAGTATTCAACCTAAACAATAGCAAGTACGCCATAGCACAATCTGCAGTTGGTAGTGATTTGTGACTGAGAGCTGTGGGGGCTGGGACTGTCAGGAGTCCTGCACTGTGGGCCTGATGCCTTAATGCCTTCAGAGAGGGCATACTCTTACAGCAGAAGTCCCTGAGCTCAGGTTCCCAGGATGAGACATGTTCTCCCCCACACCAGAGGTTACCTTCTCCCCAGGTGTGACTGAGATGCGCCAGATGCAATGCATGTGAGCAGAGTAGCCATTGGGGTACTCAGGGGAAGAGAAGTTGCCTGTGCTGTCTTGTAAGGTCTCTCCACAGGCTGTGAAAGAAAGGCAATGACTGGGCAGCCAACTGTGAGTGCTGAATCCCCCCACCTCCTGGTTCACCCACCCCTGGGCCCTGGGGAAGAAAGAATTGTGAGGAGCACTGGTTCTGTCCCTTTAAGATCCATCCCCTCCTCCTCACATGTAGGCACACACTCTCCCACCTCCCTGGGCCTAGTGCTGCCAGGGTAACAGGATGCCCTGTTGTCAAGGCAACATGAGATCCTAAGTTAGGGTCAAGCTCCTGTGGTGGGCCTCCATTCCTCCTCATCCCCCTCAGACAGCTCTGTCTGCATCTGCCACCACCCTCAATCTCCCATCCCCCTAGGTGGGTGGCTCTGCTTCTCAGCACCACCTGATTCCAGCTCGAGTCCTGTCCTCACCAAGGCACTGTCTCTCGCGCAGAATCCATCCTCACAGACTTGCAGCTGTGACCTTTTTGGTAGCCCTAGGTCCTGGTCCCCACCTCCCTCAGGCATGCTGTCCTCCAGGGCCAGCCTGTCCTTTCCCTCTCTGACCTGGGCACTTGTAGAGCTTCCGGGCCTGGGCAATGTCTCCCTTGCTGAGCCGAGTCCTTTGGCCGATAGGAGGTTTCACTCCATTCACCTCATACTTGGGGACAATGGTGTCCAGGAAGATGCCCCTGAGGAAGGTGAGGAGAGCAGGGGTGAGTCCAGTGAAGATGAGCCAGTGAAGAGGGCAGTGTGCCTGTCTGCTCCCACGGGCTGAGACCTCACCAGAGCCCAGACATTCCTCAGCAGGGTCAGTGACGGGTGGAGACATCCCACCCTGTCATTATGCTGCCCACTGACCAGCAGCCACCCTGCCCCGTGGCAGCCATGGCTCAGGAGCTGAGGGAGCCCCAGGAACATGCTGGGCAGTCAGGGCCCAAACTCAGTTGGTCCAACTCCTTCGTCTCCACAGCCCCACCCAGCACCTGCTCCTACGCCCCTTGTACTGATTCAGCCCTCATGAATGTCTCCCAGGACATCCCCAGCCAATCTTCACCCTGCTGACATGGCGGCATCTGACAGACCTGGAGCCAGGCCAAAAGGCAAGAGCAGGTTCCACCGTGGCCAGCCCAGACCCTGGCTACAGCCCTGCAGCTCCCAATCTACAGCGTCCCTGGCCCCATCTCCTCCCTATGAAGTGCTGGGTGTTTCCATCTGGAGGAGGAGAGGAAGGGGAGGCAGGCGGCCCTCCCCTCCCCAGGGCCCCTGACTCACACCCAGCTGGGCAGAGCCCCAGGGGGTGGGGGTAGAACGTGGAGGGAAATATCAGGAGAGTCCGTGGGTGTGAGGGCAGAGTGACCTCATCACCCATTCTTGGTCTCAGTCTCCTCAGGTCTGGAGAAGGGAGAATGGGTCTAGAAAGAGCGCTGAGCAGAGGGGGACATCCTTTTCAGGGCAGGGAAACAGCTGAGACGAGAGCCAGGCACAGGAAGGCCAGTCCAGGAAGAAGTGTGAGGAAGAAGGAGCTGTTTCCTGTTCTCTGGCAAGGAACAGCTGGGGAAGAGAGGCCAGGTGGCACCTTTGAGGTCTCTGGTGCCAGAGATGGCGGCTAGGCCAGGGCAGGAGCCAGGCTGTGTGCATATTAACCAACTACACAAATGCTGAAGACTAAAATGTGGTCTCCCTGGGGAAGCAGAGAGTAAAATGTGCCCCCTCTGGAAACAGTGGAAAGAAAACCTCAGCTTCTGCTGGGCTGGTAGAGTTTGGGGATCTGCACAGTTTGGGGCTCACAGGGTGCTGGAATTGAGACTCCAGACCAGGTCCTCTTAGCATACACAACTGTGAGCAAGTAACCCAGGTCTCGCCATCAAGCCCCGTAAGAGGACGTGGGCAGGAAGTACCCACATGCCCTCTGCCTGGTGGTCACAGCCACTCAGAGGGCCAACCTCGTCCTCAGGGTAAAGCAGGATACAGGACAAGATTGAGCAGGAGGAGCCCAGACCGTGTCTCACCTGGAGAACAAGATTGGGCAGGAGGAGCCCAGGCCGTGTCTCACCTGGAGAACGTGTTTCGGGCATAGTGCATGATACTGTCAAAATCATAGGTCTCCCCCAGGGACTCCACCTCCTGGACTTCCATCTTCAGGAAGTTATACTCCTGCCCTGCAAAGACCAGGAAGAGGGTATGTGGGGAGGCAGGGGCAAGCCAGTCCTCCCTGTCCTGCGAGGGGACCCTCCCTGTAGACCTGGGAGTTGCAAGGGAAGCCAGGGGTCCTGGCCAGCACAGGGGCCAAGGAATGGAGGGCTTGCTGGAGGGAAGACCCAGGGGAAAACAGCAAGGAAGAAGCGATGAGCAGAGGCAGGCTGGCAGACAAAGATGGGGAGCAAAAAGAGAGAGGACAGAGAGAAAAGCCCTTAGAAGACAGCATCAGCAGAGGGCGGGAGACAGCATAAAGGTCAAGAGAAAGATCCATGGCTGCATCGTGGCTAGCCCCACCCTCGATGCAGGCTGCATTATGGCTGCTCAGCATGGCCTGCGTCACCTAGGAACTGTGTCAGCTCCCCAAGATACCCACAGCAGGTGGGAGGCCCCTGAGCAGATGCCTGCAGTGGGTCCAGAGCCCCAGATGAGATCAGCAGATGCACCCCTGGAAGGGAGGCTGGGGCAGGAGGTGCACTGTACCTGGCTGGATGTTCTCACGCACGATGGAGACGTGGCGGTCCCGGTCTGGCCTCGTGTGCTCATGCCAGAAACCGATGACGTGGCCCAGCTCATGGACCACAATGCCAAACTTGTCACAGTTCTTGCCAATGGAGATGGCCTGGGGGCCCCCTCCTCTTCGACCAACGTAGGAGCAGCACCTGGAGGGCGGGGCCAGCTCAGGGGGGTGGTCCCGAGCTGGGGGAGTGCATCCACTCAGGGGCCGGGCCAGGCTGCCAGGGAGGGCGGCAGGGGGGGCGGATGGGTGGGAGAGGGAGGGTCCTGATTATGCAGAGCCCAGGCTGTGTGCCACGGCAACAGAAGATGCCTTGTGGCAGGAGGGAATAGGATGACCCAGAACGGTGCCCAGTAGGGACAGCGGCAGTGGCCAGAACAGCACCTTGGTGGGGTCATGGCCAGGTAGGTGCACAGTGCCCAGGGATCCCTGCTCACCCGCAGGGTCGATAAGTGAACACGATGTAGCTGTCTTCATCAGTGCGCTCCAAGAAGGTAACACAGGTGTGCTTCTCCCAGTGCCTCATGGCCTGCCGGAAAACTGCCCTCTGGCTGCCTACGAGGAAGAAGGAAGCCAGGCTGTCCCGGTGTGCAGCGGCCCATCCCCACCCACTGCTAAGGTGTCACAGCCATGCTGGGGCCTCAGTGCCTGACAGGAACCCATCCATGAACGGAGAGACCCATAGCAGCAAGGCCAGGGCAGGATGCAGACTGTGCCCGGGGCCCCCACAGCACTCACCAGTGAAGTTTCCCCCAATGACAAAGGGGATGACCCCATCGGGCCACACACGCTCTGGCCTGGATGTCGCTGCCCGTCGGCTGCGGGACTTGCCTCTCCATCTCCCTGGGGTTTCTCTCGGAGGCTGCCCACTAGAGCTCTGGCAGCTGGGGTCAGAGAAGTTTCCTGAATTGAAAGAGGAAGGCATTGGCAGCAAGCAAATAGAGGGTATAAAATGTAGTGGAACCCT